>JBAMBO010001199.1:0-14927 GCA_037044535.1 Lordiphosa magnipectinata
GCCTTTTTTCTGATTTCCACACCAAAATATAACTTTCATAATCTGAAATCGCTAAGAAGAAAAATTCCAAATAAAATTCTTTTCGTTTGGTTGAGGAAAAACAGCCTTCTTCAACCAAAAAATAAGAAACAAAACGTATTACATCAGAATTGTAAACACAATGAGTACGTTAGCAACTGTTCGTTACAACCTCCACTTCTGAAACTTGCCCCAAATATTTAGCCATTGTAGCTGATTGCTCCATTAACTTTTATGCTTACAGCTGTGTGTATGTTTTGTCTGAATGTTAAAGTTTGTAAAATTGACAATTTATTTTATTTTTTAACCTAATCACTCGCCCTGCAAGAACTGTTTTCTCCTCTAAATGATTTTTCAAACAGTCTATAGATTTTTGAGACTTTTCCTGTTGGCAGCAAATAGTTTATAACTTAAGTATGCCCAACTTGCCAGGCCAGAAACGGAAAAATAACTTGGTTATTGCATTCAAAAATAGAAGAGGGCTCAAAACCTGATTCAGGTCGAAAAAAGCAGGCGCGTGTACGTGTTTCTATTGTTCACTTCCCTACAAAAGGATAATTTCATATTCGCGGCGACAAACTTACGTAAATTGTTGAATCATACAATAAATAAAATGCAATGAATGTGCAAAGGTTCTACTCTCTCAGTGCCAACCAGAGGATGGAAATAAAAAGTGCAGAGCTCGCGGCTTTTCTTTTGCACTGTTTTTGTCACTCGCTTAACTTGCCGTTTGCCCAGCTCAGTAAATAAAAATCAGCCTCACACAACTACCGTCAATGTCTTTGTGATATATATACTTATTATTACTTATATTATTTTGGTGTTGGTTATTATATACTTACGTAGATCCGCCAGGGAACGCAGCTTTATGGCCTGGTCAAGTCAGGGTTGGGCAGGCTCCGACATACATATGAGAGCATAAAAAAATGAGTTTTCTTCAGGCTGGTCAATACATACCAAAAGTCCAAGGCGTTAAACACTCAAACAAAGTTTTTAAAACTAAAGCTAAGGTCCCAAAGGCAAATAATGCCTAAATGTGCCAAACAAGACAACTTTTTGGAAAAATTTGATCAAAGTAATGCCAAATGGCACCATAGTTTTAGTTGTAAGTCCTGAAAAATCTGCAAACACTTTAGCCTTTGATACTTCTATGTTGAGGCTTGTATTTTAACTCGCTTCTCCATGGCAAACCGCAAGCCATCAACATCTCCTCGGATGGCTTAAAATTGGAAATCCAGGTGGGAGGCCGAGTTTGCAGTCCAGACCTAGGTAAGTATAGAAATGTCATTTCTTCTTCCCGACCATTGTGGTGTCTTTCAGGCAGAGGTTGTAGCTATCCAGTAGGCTGACAAACATCTAAGAGAACTCGTGTTTAAGGAATGAAATGTATTTATCTTTTCAGATAGTCAAGCTGCATTAAAAGCTCTTGACGGTAATACGAACAATGCTAAAACATTTACTGAATGCCGCAAATCTCTGAATGAGATGACTCAGAACTTTAAAATACGACTTGTGTATGTGCCTGGACACCGCAACATTGAAGGCAACGAGATAGCCGACAGGCTCGCTAGACTTGGCACTACCGCCCAGCTCCTACCGGATAAGAGCATAATTGGGGTGGCCTTTAGCCACATGTAAATTTAAAATAAGGGATGCTATCTGCAAGATGGCCACGAACCGATGGAGATCAATACACACCTGTGAAATCTCTAGGCTAACTTGGCCCACTCTTAACTTTAAAAGAAACTTAACGCTTTTGCGCTAGACAGAATGAATCCCTAGTCGTAGGAATTCTCACCGGACACTGTCTCATCGGCAGGCATGTCGCGAGACTTAGTATCAACCACAATGATACATACTCAGTTGATGAAGAAGAAAGCGTTGAGCATCTTCTCTGCCGCTGTCCAGCGCTCCGTTGGAGACGATTCGCAATCCTTGGTCAGCCTTTTCTAGCAGCCGTCTCTGAAATAGAGATTGCTTTGCTACTCAAGTTTGTGCTACTCTCTAAGTCGTTCAAAAGGGAAGACAAACCCTTTACTGTCTAAAAGTAAAAACTTAGGGGTTAAATTTTATCACAACAGGCCTTTCGTGGCCTAAGTGAAGAAGCTTCATCGCTTCTACCATCGTATACTAACCTAACCTAAATATTTTAAAATCCTCGAGGGCGACACGACATGAATTTATATGTAAGTCCAAATTATTAACATGTTCATGTAATTTTCTGTAGAAAACTAAGTAAATTTATTTGACTCTTTTTCTTCAATAAAATCAATTTTCAATTTACTTTTAGGAGATGTAGGTAGGTATATAAAAAACCATTACGATATGGAATGTTAATCAGAATCGTTGCCACCTGACTTGTGCTCCTCCTCGTCCTTCTTCTCTTCAGTCTTGTAGTGGCGATATTCCTTTTTAAGTTCCCACATATTTTTATGCGGATTTTTCTTATTATAATCGCAGACATCTTTGAGAACTTCCTTCAGATGGGAAATGGGCTGATTGGTGATCTGGACGAGATCTTTAATATTGTAATATTGATGCTTCTCAAAAGCATGGAAGAGCATATCCATCACAACGTTCTTGTCATCTCGTACCTTCTTGCCCTCGGCCTTCTTGAGCTTACGATACTCAATCTAAAAAAGGATTAGAAAATTATAATCAAATTATGTAGCAGTTACTCTAATTTGTAGACCTACATTATGTGCATGATCATTGACCGGTTTGTAGTTGTTGACAATTTTGTCAATGGGTTGCATTTGACGCTGTGGCTCCGAGGCTTTGCGTATCGACTCCATTTTCAATTTCATATAACACGCATCGGCCATGGGACGACACTCCAGCTTCTGGACTATACGACCCTCCATATAAATCTTCTCGTTGTCCGGGGTCGAAGTGGAAGGATTTGCGGCATTATCTTTTCCATTGCTGGCAGCAGCAGCACCGCCACCAGTGGCCGCTGCCTCATGTGAGAATACACCCAATGTTTGATTAGTCACCGGAGACACATTCATAACATGTTCTGTGGGTATTTTCTCATCGGGATCGAGAGCCAGAACAGCGGGTGTTAGGGACAGCGAGACTTCAGCTTTCTGTCCAGGAGTCTTGCTGATACGCAGCTTGCCCACATCCATGTTGGAGGGAGCCTTCTCCCATTTCTGGGCAATGTATTTGGGTACTTTGACCAGCCAAACACCTCGACCAGCATTGGATAGATCCATATTATCAATCATTGGTTGTTTCTTTTCGTCTTTAGACATGTTTGTTTTGTGTATAATTCAACTTGGTTAGAAATAACTTTCGACGCTAGAACTTTCGATGAAAATCCGTAGTGTTGATTAACGCATGATGTTGGTTGTTAAAAAACGCTAATCAGCTGACTAGTGACCAGGGCTGTAAACTGCATGACGGAACCAGTAACTGATTAAATATTTGGACAAGCACCATTGTTCTTAATTCCACTTACTTTTCAAAATTAATTCCGCAATAGTTCCGAAACTTTTTCGAGCGCTGAATTCCACGTGAAATTGCCAGGGAATTACTTATATGAACTAGTGGTTCCACTGCCGCTTATCGATTGTTAATTGTGAAATAGCAGCTATAGCTGCTATATTCAATATATTAGATATAAGCATTTTGTAGTTGTAGTTTTGGATTTGTATTGACTCACTCTTGCGAGCGATCTTGCTTTTATACGAAATCACCTATTTAGACGATAGACAAGTTTCATGCTTTTTAACTTAATTTGAACTAAGGTTTGCTTTGGTTTTTTTGTAGGGCAGACCCAATGTCTTTAGCAATTTGTGCAATTTTTGAAAAGGATCAGAAAGGGACATTTAATCAATCAACTCATCAATCTTTACAAATTCAATGAAAATTGAATGGCCACTTTGTTCTTCGACATTTCCCTCCTCATGTGTATCCGTGACTTTGTGTTAGCTCATCTCCATAAATTGTCATTTGAGAGTGACTCTCTGTCCAAATTCATTAACTGTACAGCATTATTGAACGCGTAGCCTTCCTCCAATCCTGCATCAGTAGCCAAAGCAACAATCTGATCCTTTACAGAATAAAAGTCATCTATCTGTAATAATAAAGAAGCCTTTTCGCAGTCAGGTCATATTTGTTTTCAGAACTTGTTCAATGATTCTGATTTATGTTCCTTCCAAAACTGATTGCAGCTACTTTTATGTTGAATTTCTTCCAAAAGTCAGTCAATGAAATATTGTTGTTGTCTGTTGAATTTAAAAGCAAGCAAATTGCTTTCTGCTAATAATACACTGGTTGTATGATTGTATGATATGATGATGAATTTTTCTTGAGCATATATGGCTTCACCTCTGGACAGAAGCATTTGTGAAGCCATTCCTCAAACATTGTTTTAGTCATCCATGCTTTTTGTTTGAACCTCAAATTACTGTAACCTGCTTTTATTCGATATTATTCAATAGTCTGTAACCAGATGCATTTGAACCTAGAATTAATGTCAAAAGCTCCTTCAAAACCTTCTGTCCATGAATAGATCCTTCTCTCATATTCAACATCACAGACGATCTTCTTCAACACGGTTAGGTATTCATTTGTAGAGTCTACATCGAAACTTACAGACTCGTCTTTTAGCCTTATGTTATATAGAAAGAAGCGCTTTTTAAATTTGTCAAACCAACCTCGGCTTGCATTAAAAGATGGACTTTTATCATCTTCTGACTTATCGGAAGATTTCGATGTGTGTTGTCATTTATATTCACAATTGCAAAGATTCCATTTATGCCATGATTCAAGTTTTTGGCTGTTTCGGCATTTATTAAGAAATTTAATTTTGCGGCCGTTAAGCGAGGTACGAGCGGCCGCTAAGTGAAAATTGATGCTAAATACTTGGTGGGGTGAAAAGTAACCTCCTTATGAATGAAAAAATTAGTTTTTTCTTTTCTATTCAATGTAGTCCCCTATTAAGTCGATACACTTATTCCAGCGATTTTCCAATCTTTTGATCCCATCCCAAAAGTAATTTTCCGAAAGGTCTGCAAAGTATCTTCATGACCCATATTTTGAGGTTTGGGAAGAGATAATAGTTCGAGGGTGCCAACTCGGGCAAATTGGAGCTCTGAATCGTTGATTCAAGGCATGCTCTTAGTTTTGGTCCGGATACAGCAAAAAATGCCGCGAGTTATAATAATTGACATCTCAAAATTGCAATCATTTGTAGCAACAACAATTCAACAAATTAAATTAATTGACAAATTGTATTTTTTAAAAATAAACTAACGTCCATCTGTAATATTATGGGATAATAAAACATCTTAAATTGACCAAAATATTATGATTTGTTTTCATTTTGTGGATTGCTAATCAGGGGTACCACAGAAATCACTTTCGCTCGAATTTGATTTCTCCCTGACACAGAGCCTGTTTTCGAGTGATTTGAAATCGCGCACTCTTAAGTCGGCGAATTTCTTAAACAAGCCCATAAAATGCATTTTGATAAAAATAAACCTTATTGATGAATTAAACATTTGGCATGTTTTGTTTATTATATTAGCATTTTAATAAGTTGCTAGAATTTCAGTGGTGCCAACTTTTTTTTGGTTTTACTGCGTGTACAATGGCGATTTTTATGTCAAAGCAAAGATAAAATAATTAGATTGATAAGCATTAATTTTTGCGTTGATCTTTTGGTTATTTATGGTGCAATTCGTAAATCGATTGCCAATTTGAGTTGAACAACAAAGTATTCTTCCGAAATGTTTACAATTTCAATAAATTATAGAGGGGAAAGCATCGAACTGATGTCCAAAGCAAAATTTTCTTGTCTTTTATGAACCAGTCCGCAATCTCACAATGTGCGATAGGATACATAGCTGTGGTTGCAGCCTGGAATAAACTGACCTTGAATCTGGTCAACCTTTAATTCAATTGCTTGAAACTGAATTGAATAAAGCGGGGCCCAAGGTATTTTCCGAGTACCTACAAGCTTCTGTAGCATTATCTACAACATGTTGCGTCTATCGTCTGATGTAGCAAGAGGGTCCGACGCGGATCCATGAATGATGCACGGATTTGCATCTTCCCTAATTCTTCGAATGCTATCTGTTGTGCAAGCAATTAATAGCCTATTTCCACTGGCTTCATTTCTTATCATTTTCATTTCTAAAAATGATGCTGTTTCCATTGACAAATCTTCATCATTTTGATATTCGCAATGCCACGTTGACAAAAACAGCTGAATGGTTTGATTTAAACAACAGGCGCTACTTTCAAACTCACGGGGAGTTTTTAAAATATTTATCCAAAAAAAGACATACCCGGCAGGAAAGCAATTACCATGGGCGAACGCATTGTTAACGCCCTGAATAATCAGCAGAAAGCTAAATACACAACTTATTTTGACTAAATTATATTATAAACAAAATTGCGCCTTATTTTTAAATTCAAATCCAAATTTTATTGGTGATGACACTTTCTATTTCCATCGAGTAACGAGTAGTGCCAGAGAGTAGCGAGTACTTTTTAAAAAAATACCAAATTCCTTCGTGGGGAATGCCATCATTTTTGAGAAATGAAGGAAATGAAGGGCAAAATGCAACAACAATTTGTATGGAAGAAATGATATCATTTTCTTCATTTCTTGTCATTTCAAGAAATGAAGCTTCATTTCTTTGGTGGAAATAGGCTATAAAGCAACTCTTTTGTTTACATTTTCGTTAGCCATTCTCGTGTAACCGTACAGCAGCTAGAGTTGCAAGGTATCATTTTTATTTTGGCGGGCGGCAAATTTGAATTTTTTTGTGCTAAATAAAAACCATTTAACTCAGTTGAAAAAATCTAAGTTTGTTTTGCTTAAAAAAGACGCCGTCAAGTTCGAAAGGGTTTGTGAACAAGCTTAAAAAATGAAATCGCTCGAAGTTCTGTGGCATGGCGGGCGGATTGACAAATCGCTAGTGAATTCAATGGCACCCCCTGCATGTGTTTCAATATTAGGGAAGTCGGATGTTAAAAAATATCTATTACGATATTTTCGATATTGAAAAAGAATCATTTCGATATTCGTATTTCGACATCGATTTTTCTGATATATTCGATATTTTCAATGGGATTGAGAAAAGATGTAAAAAAATGAAAAGATGAACTTGAATAGAAAACATAATTTTATGTATAAAACCATCAAAAATATTAGCGAAAAATATCACCAAAATATATTCAATTTTCATTAGTGTGAGTTGGCTGGCTCTAGGTCCGAAAAAGTTGCGTTTGTTCATAACTTGTAAACAACTTATGCATTGTACCACCAAAAAGAGCTGGTTGCCTATATAGAACTGTTTCATCGTTATCCCTAACGACTCTTCAGTAGGCTTTTTGCTGAAGAAAGCATGATTGCCAACTGCCTCTCCATACAATCATTGCTTAGATCAGTTGGGAACTGCTAAATTTTCGATATATTGCCTCAGAAAAATTTTCCTTAATGCTATATTGACTCTTTTATTCCGATATTCTGATACATCGATATTATTTCCGGCATCCCTAGTTTCAATTCCAAATTTGCAATTTAGTTTTAATTTCAGTAGCCAAAAGGAAAAACGTTTGAATCCGCAAGTGTTTCGGTTGATATCGATATTAAGATATTAATGATTAAGGGCCGATTTCACTGTCGGGAACTGGCCTAATAGTATTCAATAAATGAATTGTAACGCGGTTTGATTAGTAATAATCTTTTGAACTATGAACATTTGCACAGAGAGAAACAATAAGCGAACGATAACTTTATTTACAGAAATGAACTAGCGATATGGATTACTAGAGGCCCCAGTCTAGCCGAAAGCAAATGTTAAAAACTCCGACTTTACTGATTTTCTAAGAGTCTTGAAGGTAAAGTTCTTGTAGACATCATCGAAAATTTCTTTATATACAGAATTTACAAATTTGATTTTGCGACCCTCCTGGAGCTCGCAACATTAGAAAATGTAATATTAGCATTTATATTCACCTGAAGTCACACATTCTCACTATTATTATTATTTCCCTAGAACTTCCAAGTAAAGTGAAGTCCTACTTTATAATTTCCTTAAATTCAAAACACGCGCGCACATTTAAGCGCGCTCCATCTTTCAATCGAAAACAGCTGACGATAGGCGTCCCATTGTCATCGAGTTTGCGCGCTCTGCCACCATCAGCTGCGACCGCTGCCACCATCAGCTGCGACCGCTGCCACCGTCGACTGCGCCCTGCGGCCTATAAAAGCAGAGCATCAGCGAGCTGTCAATTCTCTTAGCGCGCGACATCGGTCGAGTCAACACCTTGAAGCAGCAGAACGACCAGGGGATGGTGTCCGATTTTCGAATCGGCATTTGTGTCTGGATGGGATTCCCGGTTGAATAGCACCGTCGCTTGCTCACCTGACCGGCGGCGGGTAAGCCTCAGGTTGTACGATTTTCGAATCGGCTCCCTAACCAAAATGCCAGGTTGGACGCAGTGTGCATCCACCAGTGAAAATCATCGGGCAGAGTACGGCCCCAGCACACGCGCGTCGGAGCGTTTCAACAAGCACGACTTGGAAGGACCCCCGGTCCCTGGCTACCATAAGGTAAAATCAAGGCGAACGGACACAGAAGAAGGCACCTGGTCCTACCAACAGGACTAAATCATTTTCAAATTCGATCCGAGTCTGAGAAATATGTGACGGTTTTTTAATATTTAAACAGTTCATAAGAGTTTTACACGTGAACATGGCGGCTCACACATCCTTATGGAGTTGGTCAAATAGCATTTTGGGTTGCCGTATAAGTCGAATTCTGTAAATGAATCCTCCACCCATTTAAAGACCTTGTCTTGAATTTGCGCCTCCCTTTGCTCAACGGCATGGCTGAGCACCTTACCCAACACATAGTCCACTCTGGTGGCTTTGACCATGGCGGTAAGTACATCGGCTGCAGCTGTTTCGTTCTTGTCATCCGCCAACTTCTCGGCTATGTCGTTGACCACATGGTCTATTTTCCCAGTTGGAGGCAACTAGTGCTAGTGATCTAGGGCTAGTTCACTCCAACTGGGAAAATAGACTAAAAGGTTTAAATGTAGTTCTACGAGAGATAATCGGGCTAGGTGTGGTGCTCAAATTATTGTGCGCACCATCAGCGCAACCGGCCTCAGAGAAATGAATTTCCAGGCTCACAAGTGCTAGTTAGACATAATACGCAGCTTGACCGAAAGGTATCCATTATTGAGAACAGGGACAGTGGATCATGTGGTCAACGATATACCCGAGAATTTGGCGGATGACAAAAATGGAGCAGCTGCAGCAGATGTACTTACCGCCATGGCTAAAGCCACCCGAGTGGACTATGTGGTGGGTAAGGTGATCAGCTTTGCCGTTGAGCAAAGGGAGGCGCAAATTCAAGACAAGGTCTTTAAATGGGTGGAGGAGTCATTTACAGAATTTGACTTATACGGCAACCCAAAATGCTAGTTGACCAACTCCATAAGGATGTGCGAGCCGCCATGTTCATGGGTAAAACTCTCATGAGCTGTTTTAAGATTAAAAAACCGTCACATATATCTCCGACTCGGACCGAATTTGAAAAAAATTTAGACCTGGTGTTAAAATACGCATTTTTATACCAGTTATTCGTAGAGTAAAAGGGTATATTAAAGTCCTGACCTGCTGTCCGTCCGTCCGTCCGTACGAAGAGATCTCAGAGATGGTAAGAGATATGTATGAAACATATATTTCTTATACTTGCAGGCAGATCAAGTTTATTTTTAATTTTTGGTACGCCCCCTCCCGCCCCCGCAATTTGGAAAAAACGTCATTTCTCCCACAGTTTTGATGATAGATTGTTCGTACCTTCTAGAGATATCTAGAAAATTATTTATCGATTTGCTGCAGGAATGGTGAAGATCGGATAAACGATACTCAAGTTATGAGCAAAAAACAGCCAGTTAACAGCCCCCCACCCATAACCACTGCATTCCGTTCAACCAGAGGCAATCTTAGTGAGAGAGAAAGAGAGAGAGAACGAAACTTAGAGATGAGCGCATATAACTCGTGAGCAAATGCGAGCTGCGACATTAAGGGTGCAGAGCAGAGACCTGCAACGAGTACTTAATTTTTGTGTACACCATTTTGGTGTGACACACAAGAACTGATCGAAAGCACATTAAGGCAGAACATTAAGCTTGTCAAAGCTCGCGGCTGAACGGATGACAGCGGATATCATGCCGCCACTGACTAATACTTTTAGTGACTCGCGCTTTAAACATAAAATCACCAAGCTTACTCGGCTTGTTGACAACAAGCCCCAAGCGAGCAACATTCTTACACACGAACGCTTTCTCGGTTTGTTGACGGCGAGCTTCTGCTAATATCATGTGCAAATCCAACTGCGTCACACTTATTACG
Organism: Lordiphosa magnipectinata; assembly: GCA_037044535.1. Lineage (NCBI taxonomy): Eukaryota > Metazoa > Arthropoda > Insecta > Diptera > Drosophilidae > Lordiphosa > Lordiphosa magnipectinata. Next base: position 10,406 of record JBAMBO010001199.1, read on the forward strand.
CAGTAGCTGAGCAGCCGTGAATGACAGAAATTAGAATGTTATTGCAATTTGGATTCTCTTCGAGGCATAATGGCAGAAAATGTAGAATTTATTTCTTGGCCAAATTGCAAATGGCAATTACACCTTGTCTGGCCGACGCAAAGGAAAAAGTTTTGTGTGGAATGTGGTGTGTGAAATTCTAAGACTAGACGAAACTGTAGTGGCAGGTTTCGTTTACTGTCGGACTTGCTGCAAGGTGTTAAAGGCCTTTGGAAATCAAACGTCTAATTTAACCCGCCACAGTTGCTTTAAAAAAAATAAAGGAGTCACAAGTTCTAAAAACATTCTTCACCACAAGAAGGAGAGAGGGAACCGTGCGCCAAATACAAATGCAAATATACAAACGATATCGTGCTATCTCTTTTGCTCTCACATGTTGTTTTTAGCGTGCTGTTCGCGAGTGTGTTAATCGTATTGCATTTGTAGCAAGGGTAAAAGAGATTTGCTTGTAACAGCCCGCATCTTTGATTTCGGCAACAAGTACTTGCGGTGACTTGTAGCCGAAGGTACGAGTCGTTTCGGGCATTTCTACTATGCAGTATTCGAGCTCGCCAATACAATGACTCGTCAATACCCGATCACTTTTGAATTTTTTGTTTTGTGTATACCACAAGCAAATGGTCAACGAGCTTTGAGCTTTGAGTTTACTCGCACCGCATATGAAGCATGGGTGATTGATCATACATGTGTAAGCTCGCTGCAGTTCTCTTGTTTTTAGTTACCTTTCACATGCGCCAGCACAGATCGAATGACGAAATTCGGAAGAAGAAGCTAGTTCACTGCAGACCCGACGCCAACTTCGAAACGTTCTCGAAGATAAAACGACAGAGCAATGAGCATGGTTTTTGCTTTTTTCGAGATAGACTATTGCTGTATCTCTTTGATTTGAGAAACTCTGTGTGTCTCTTTTCATTTCGATGTCTATTTTCATCTGAAATCATATCATTAGGGCATTTTTCATATCACTTTGATCATTTTACACTTCAATAAAATATTTTTAGTATCAATGTGGTACTACAGGTTCATATTGATATTAAATAGTTTCAGTTTGATATGAAAATATTGATATTACTGATATTATATTGAAATATCTGATTTTATTTTTTTCTGTGCAGTCACTGATTAGCTTACACTGAACAATGCACAGAAATAGGTACTTAAAAGCTCACAGAACAATTCACAGAGCAGGAGAGACTGAGCTCAACAATTGAAGAACATGTTCACTTGTTCAGTTTAGTGAACAACTGAATTTTCTTCACTCACTCATGAACAACGCAACACTAATATGGATGAACCAGCTCCACTAAACAGGACTTTGGGACAAAAAGGCTGGAAAGAAATACCGAAAATAAGATGGAAAAACCAGGTGCGGCAAGACATTGCAAAGCTTGGTGTGAACAACTAGTGACATTTCTCACGAAACAGAAAAGCGACTGACGGGCATTAATAGAAGAGGCCATAACCGTTAAGCGGTTGTGATATACATTTAGGGACAAAAAAAAAAGAACTAATTTTGCATGTATAGTTCTTTAGCATCGGTATTTAATGTGATAATATGGAACTAGTTCAGGTAGTGTATTTTTCCAAAATTTATATTGAATCTTCTCATTGACTCAGTACCATTTTCTTTATTTTGTAGAAAGAAACTTTTTTTTTTCTTTTACACGCAGATATTCGTATACTTCCTATAGCTCCTATCCCTCCTTTCGCTGTGTTAAGCAGTTTCCATTTTTTTTGCAAGTTATTCATATGTTGTGTTTTTAATTTTCCGCACGAATTGATTGTTCCCTCGTTCAGTATGAAAAGAGCATACAAATTTTGTTTCCTGCCTGCCAGCAACTAATTGAAAATTTCCCATCTAACCCGTTTCCCGTTAAGTGCTCAATTTCTATTACTATTCATATTTTTTTTTGGGTTTCTGTAAGCGACACATGATGGAATTTTTTTTTGGGTGTGGTACAGAAATTTTTGCCAGCCCTCCCACTTACAAAACAAAAGCGCAGACTTTGCTGGCATCCTGGACGGCATATTTGCATTTGTTTTATTGCCAGGACGACGATGCTTAGGCCTGGGAAACTAGTTGAACTCTTTGGCACTCGGCTGCTGTTAAGCCTAAAATCGACATGCAACCTACGCGAGTTCTGGCCCCCGGCTGTTGTCCTCCACTCGCCCCCAACGAGACGTGTATGACATGGGGACGTCCTGATCCTGATGCGGCAACTTTGGCACTTGGCCAACGGAATTTGCAGGCATAAAATACAAAATTTTCCCACTGCCTACCGCCAGCATGCTCCAACCACGTCCACAATTTGAGGCTTACTTCTGCTCGCTTGACACTCAGCGAGTGTGCAGCCTAAACTTGTGTCGTAAGTGCAATTCGTTGTGGCATCGGGCATCGACTCGACAGAAGTAGAGACTCAATTGTCATTGCGAGGGCGCTTTAAGCTGTTTTTTTTTTTCATTGTTCTTTAAACTGCTGTTTTTGACACGCCAGTTGAACTAGAAATTTTTTAAGCACCTTTCAAATATGGGAAATGTGGTAAGGATAAGATGAATTCAAAAGTAAATTGTATATGATTTTAGAATGATTACACAAGGCAACAAAATGAGACTTTATTCAGTATATTGAAATGTTGGAGGTGATTCTAGATGATTTTCGTGTGCTGAACACGAATCTGTTTTCAGAAATGAAATAATTTGAGCTTAAAGCTGGAAAAATTTCTCTTTTGACCCTTTTTAGACGCGTTTTGTGGGGAACTTATACTTAAGTTTTGACTTTTTGAATATTATCGTAAATTACTACATATTTCTTAACTTTGAAAAAGACTATCCTAAACCATTATACGATTTTTTTCAATGATGATATACTATTTCTAGTAATTGTATACGTATTCACAAAAACTGTATTTATTTTAGCTGCCCCGAAGTATGCAATTTATATACAAATGACTAGCCTGTTGTACTGTTTTTTCAAGGCATTGCTTTGGGCAGTAGACAATTTTGCTACTTTTATTTTTATCGGTTTTATGGTATATCTTTGATAAAAATAATCGTAAAATTCTTTGGGATAGTTTATTTTACAGTTAAGAAATAGTAATTTAAAAAAGTCAAAACAAAAGTAAAGGTTCTCCATCGAGTTTAAAAAGGTAAAAAAAAACCATCTTTTGCCACTTTAATCTCAAATTAGTAAAAATCTCGACGTGATAAACCATTTCTGAAAACAGATTCGTGTTTAACACACGAAAATCTTCTAGAATCACCTCCAATCCTTCAATATACTGGACCTTGTTGCCTAGTGTAATGTTTGTTTTTGTTTTTGCTTCGGTACGTCAATAAGAGGGAACGAACAGGACACTGAGTTTGAATTCGTTGATTATCTATATAGCGATGGTAGAAAATTTTACGATAATCACCATAATCTCATGAATTAATTTTAAGTATTTTGTAAAGATTTTGGACAACTCACCAATTGCTTCTAAATTTTTTAAATTTTTTATTTACTTTATTAAAGACGGAACACAATTTGCCATACTCAACACATATTTAAATTGTTTCCACTTCTCTTCCAATGCTTACGGTTCCATCAACTTTGACCTCGACCACATGGCACTATAAGTCTCTTCTAGAAATAGAGCTGCCCATCATTTTGCCAACTTTTAAATCAACTTGACAAATATGGAGCAAACGGTGGATGGCCTACACACCAACATCCCACCAAAGAGGTAACAAACAATGGCGCAGCTTGAGCGCCATTTTGTAAATCAAACAAGTTTTAAGTACGCCAAGCGAGCGAACCGAACTAACAACGGTGCCCACCATCACCAACAAAATATTCATGAACAAAACAGCCTCGTAAATAAATTGCAGCTCCAGCGAAGCGTCTGCTGATGCAGCTGCCTCCGCCAAATGCACTATCGCCTCACTCCAAAATATGGCCACAAAGGGGCTTTGGTATCGGCGCGGAAAACTTGAAAATATGCTAACATAATGCAACTCCTCCACAGGCAAGGTTTTATGATGCTTCGATTTCGTGGAATTAGCAATGAGCCCAAGCATTGAACACCGAAAGATAAAACATAGAGTCGAAGCTCAATATTTATTCGCACAGTGGCAAAGCAAGAGGCGAATTTTTAATATCACCTAGAGAGTTTAGTGGTTGCACACTTTAGCTGAGATGGGGCGGAATGGGAACCGGAGTGACTGCCGAATGCATCATGTCAGAGCCATCAAAGTGCTTGGTCTATGAATTATTTGTCAGTTAAAACGAGACAGGTGCTGCAGTTGATGCTGCTGATGTGAGCAAAATAATTGTTCATAAATATTTCAAAATTGGTAGAAAATGTTGCTTAATACTTTAAAAGATCCTTTACAAAATGTGATTTTCAACCCATTTCTTTTGTGTAGCTTTTCTGCATGCCGCGTTTACATTTCTACATTTATGATGCGAAATAATTTGGGGTGGTTTGCGAGGCTTAGAGAAATG
>JBAMBO010001200.1:0-17230 GCA_037044535.1 Lordiphosa magnipectinata
TCGGGTATATCGTTGACCACATGATCCACTGTCCCTGTTCTCAATAATGGATACCTTTCGGTCAAGCTGCGTATTATGTCTAACTAGCACTTGTGAGCCTGGAAATTCATTTCTCTGAGGCCGGTTGCGCTGATGGTGCGCACAATAATTTGAGCACCACACCTAGCCCGATTATCTCTCGTAGAACTACATTTAAACCTATTAGTCTATTTTCCCAGTTGGAGTGAACTAGCCCTAGATCACTAGCACTAGTTGCCTCCAACTGGGAAAATAGACCATGTGGTCAACGACATAGCCGAGAAGTTGGCGGATGACAAGAACGAAACAGCTGCAGCCGATGTACTTACCGCCATGGTCAAAGCCACCAGAGTGGACTATGTGTTGGGTAAGGTGCTCAGCCATGCCGTTGAGCAAAGGGAGGCGCAAATTCAAGACAAGGTCTTTAAATGGGTGGAGGATTCATTTACAGAATTTGACTTATACGGCAACCCAAAATGCTATTTGACCAACTCCATAAGGATGTGCGAGCCGCCATGTTCACGTGTAAAACTCTTATGAACTGTTTTAATATTAAAAAACCGTCATATATTTCTAAGACTCGGATCGAATTTGAAAATGATTTAGTCCTGTTGGTAGTACCAGGTGCCTTCTTCTGTGTCCGTTCGCCTTGATTTTACCTTATGGTAGCCAGGGACCGGGGGTCCTTCCAAGTCGTGCTTGTTGAAACGCGCCGACGCTCGTGTGCTGTGGCCGTACTCTGCCCGATGATTTTCACTGGTGGATACACACTGCGTCCAACCTGGCATTTTGGTTAGGAAGCCGATTCGAAAATCGTACAACCTAAGGCTTACCCGCCGCCGGTCAGGAGAGCAAGCGACGGTGCTATTCAACCGGGAATCCCATCCGGACACAAATGCCGATTCGAAAATCGCACAACATCCCCTGGTCGCTCTGCTGCTTCAAGGTGTTGACTCGACCGATGTCGCGCGCTAAGAGAATTGACAGCTCGCTGATGCTCTGCTTTTATAGGCCGCAGGGCGCAGTCGACGGTGGCAGCTGTCGCAGCTGATGGTGGCAGAGCGCGCAAACTCGATAACAATGGGACGCCTATCGTCAGCTGTTTCCGATTGAAAGATGGAGAGCGTTTAAATGTGCGCGCGTGTTTGAATATGCGCGAGTGTGTTGAATTTAAGGAAATTATAAAGTAGGACTTCACTTTACTTGGAAGTTCTAGGGAAATAATGATAATAGTGAGAATGTGTGACTTCAGGTGAATATAAATGCTAATATTACATATTCTAATGTTGCGAACTCCAGGAGGGTCGCAAAATCAAATTTGTAAATGCTGTATATAAGGAAATTTTCGATTTCGAGAAAATCAAAGTGTGAGCGAAAAAAAATAATTTTTTGCTCATCATAAAATATCTTTGGAAATCTATATGAGCTGTCAGTGCTAATCCAAGTACCTGATCTCGTAGTGTACAAAATTTGTCAAAAATTGTTAAGCAAACAAATAAAAAAAATTGCAAATATTAATATATTTATTTTACCTGCATACACGCAAATTGCTATTTACAACTGTACAAAGAAACTCAAATACAATTTTTTTCATAGTTGTTGGAATTTTTATTGTAAGAATTAAAGGAAATCATCTAAAATTGCGTTTTTAATTTAATTAAAAGAAGGACAAAAGCCATTTAATAGTTCAACAAAAGTTCGATAATGTCTACAAGAACTTTACCTTCAAGACTCTTAGAGAATCAATAAAGTCGGAATTTTTAACATTTGCTTTCGGCTAGAGTGGGGCCTCTAGTAATCCATATCGCTAGTTCATTTCTGTAAATAAAGTTATCGTGCAATTGTTCATAGTTCAAAAGATTATTACTAATCAAACCGCGTTACAATTCGTTTATTGAATACTATTAGGCCAGTTCCCGACAGTGAAATCGGCCCTAAATCATTAATATCTTAATATCGATATCAACCGAAATACTTGCGGATTCAAACGTTTTTCCTTTTGGCTACTGAAATTAAATTGCAAATTTGGAATTGAAACTAGGGATGCCGGAAATAATATCGATGTATCGGAATATCGGAATAAAAGAGTCAATATAGCACTAAGGAAAATTTTTCTGAGGCAATATATCGGATATTGAATATATTTAGGTGATATTTTTCGCTAATATTTTTGATGGTTTTATACATAAAATTATGTTTTCTATTCAAGTTCATCTTTTCATTTTTTTACATCTTTTCTCTATCCCATTGAAAATATCGAATATATCAGAAAAATCGATGTTTTTTACAACAAAATACGAATATCGAAATGATTCTTTTTCAATATCGAAAATATCGTAATAGATATTTTTAAACATCCGACTTCCCTAATATTGAAACATATGCAGGGGGTGCCATTGAATTCACTAGCGATTTGTCAAATCGCCCGAAAATTTTCGCCATGCCACAGAACTTCGAGCGATTTAATTTTTTAAGCTTGTTCACAAACCCTTTCGAACTTGACTGCGTATGGTACACCCAATAAGAGTATGCATTTTTATTAATATTTTAAAATGGAAAGTACGTGGTAAGTTCTTTTTTAAGCAAAACAAACTTAGTTTACTTCAACTGAGTTAAATGGTTTTTATTTCGCATACAAAAATTCAAATTTGCCGCCCGCCAAAATAAAAATGATGCCTTGCAACTCTAGCTGCTGTACGTTTACACGAGAATGGCTAACGAAAATGTAAACAAAAGAGTTGCTTTAATTAAATTAAAGCCTTTTGCACAACAGATAGCATTCGAAGAATTAGGGAAGATGCAAATCCGTGCATCATTCATGGATCCGCGTCGAACCCTCTTTCTACATCAGACGATAGACGTAGGCAACATGTTGTAGGTAATGCTACATTAGCTTGTAGGTACTTGGAAAGTACCTTGGGCCCCGATTTATTCAATTCAATTTCAAGCAACTGAATTAAAGTTTGACCAGATTCAAGGTCAGTTTATTTCAGGCTGCAACCACAGCTATGTATCCTATCGCACATTGTGAGATTGCGGACTGGTTCATAAAAGACAAGAAAATTTTGCTTTGGACATCAGTTCGATAAATTATTGAAATTCTAAACATTTCGGAAGAATACTTTGTTGTTCAACTCAAATTGGCAGCAATCGATTTACGAATTGCACAATAAATAACCAAAAGATCAACGCAAAAATTAATGCTTTTCAATCTAATTATTTTATCTTTGCTTTGACATAAAAATCGCCATTGTATACGCAGTAAAACCAAAAATTATTATTAAATATATTATTAAAATGCTAATATAATAAACAAATCATGCCAAATGTTTAATTTTTTGATGTAGATTGGTCATAAATTGAACACCCCTTATGCATCAATAAGGTTTATTTTTATCAAAATGCATTTTATGGGCTTATTTAAGAAATTCGCCGACTTAAGAGTGCGCGATTTCAAATCACTCGAAAACAGGCTCTGTGCCAGGGAGAAATCAAATTCGAGCGTAAGTGATTTCTGTGGTACCCCTGATTAGCAACCCACAAAATGAAAACAAATCATAATATTTTGGTCAATTTAAGATGTTTTATTATCCCATAATATTACAGATGGACGTTAGTTTATTTTTAAAAAATATAATTTATTAATTAATTTAATTTGTTGAATTGTTGTTGCTACAAATGACTGCAATTTTGAGATGTCAATTATCATAACTCGCGGCATTTTTGACTGTATCCGGACCAAAAAAAATAGCATGCCTTGAATCAACGATTCAGGGCTCTAATTTGACCGATTTGGCACCCTCGAACTATTATCTCTCCCCAAACCTCAAAAGATGGCTCATCAATAAAAAACATTCAGCCCGCGCGAGAAGATACTTTGCAGACTTTTCGGAAAATTACTTTTGGGATGGGATCAAAAGATTGGAAAATCGCTGGAATAAGTGTATCGACTTAATAGGGGACTACATTGAATAGAAAAGAAAAAACTAATTTTTTCATTCATAAGGAGGTTACTTTTCACCCCACCAAGTATTTAGCATCAATTTTCACTTAGCGGCCTTTTTTACCTCGCTTAACGGCCGCAAAATTAAATTTCTTAATAAATGCCGAAACAGCCAAAAACTTGCATCATGGCATAAATGGAATCTTTGCAATTGTGAGCATAGATGACAACACACATCGATATCTTCCGATAAGTCAAATGGCCATTCAGGAAAACACCAAGAGCTTACTCTAGACATTAAATGCCAGAAGACGATAAAAGTCCATCTTTTAATGCAAGCCGAGGTTGGTTTGACAAATTTAAAAAGTGCTTCTTCTTACATAACATAAGGCTAAAAGATGAGGCTGTAAGTTTCGATGTAGACGCTACAAATGAATACCTAACCGTGTTGAAGAAGATCGTCTGTGATGGCGAATATGAAAGAAGGATCTATTCGTGTACAGAATGTTTTGAAAGAGCTTTTGACATTACTTCTGGGTTCAAATGCATCTGGTTACAGACTATTGAATAATTTGTCAGGGAACCCGCTTGCATGGAATAATATCGAATAAAAGCAGCTTGCAGTAATTTGACATTCAAACAAAAAGCATGGATGACTAAAACAATGTTTGAGGAATGGCTTCGCAAATGGTTCTGTCCAGAGGTGAAGCCATATATGCTCAAAAAAAATTCATCATCATATCATACAATCATACAACCAGTGTATTATTAGCAGAAAGCAATTTGCTTGCTTTTAAATTCAACAGACAACAAAAATATTTCAATGACTGACTTTTGGAAGTAATTCAGCATAAAAGTAGCTGTAATCAGTTTTGGAAGGAACATAAATCAGAATCATTGAACAAGTTCTGAAAACAAATATGACCTGACTGCGTTAAGGCTTCTTTATTATCACAGATAGATGACTTATATTCTGTAAGGGATCAGATTGTTGCTTTGGCTACTGATGCAGGATTGGAGGAAGGCTACACGTTCAATGATGCTGTACAGTTAATGAATTTGGACAGAGAGTCACTCACAAATGACAATTTATGGAGATGAGCTAGCACAAAGTCACGCATACACATGAAGAGGGAAATGTTGAAGAACAAAGTGGCCATTCAATTTTCATTGAATTTGTAAAGATTGATGAGTTGATTGATTAAATGTCCCTTTCTGATCCTTTTCAAAAATTGCACAAATTGTTAAAGACTTTGCCCTACAAAAAAACCAAAGCAAACCTTAGTTCAAATAAAGTTTAAAAATTTGAAACATGTCTATCGTCTAATTAGGTGATTTCGTATAAAAGCAAGATCGCTCGCAAGAGTGAGTCAATACAAATCCAAAACTACAACCGTGCTCAATAAAATTGTATAATTCTGTACAAAGTAAAATCTAACAGCCTGTACAATTTGTGTGTAGATATCGATTTAGTATGATTGAGTCAAGCTAATAATAAATATCAAATCGAATATGCTTATATCTAATATATTGGATATAGCAGCTATAGCTGCTATTTCACAATTAACAATCGATAAGCGGCAGAGGAACCACTAGTTCGTAAAAGTAATTCTGAGGCAATTTCACGTGTAATTCAGAGCACGAAAACTGTTCGGAATTGTTGCGCAATTACTTTTGAAAAGTAAGTGGAATTAAGAACAATGCTGCTTGTCCAAATATTTAATCAGTTACTGGTTCCGTCATGCAGTTTACAGCCCTGGTCACTAGTCAGCTGATTAGCATTTATTAACAACCAACACCATGCGTTAATCAACACTACGGATTTTCATCGAAAGTTATTTCTAACCAACTTGAATTATACACAAAACAAACATGTCTAAAGACGAAAAGAAACAACCAATGATTGATAATATGGATCTATCCAATGCTGGTCGAGGTGTTTGGCTGGTCAAAGTACCCAAATACATTGCCCAGAAATGGGAGAAGGCTCCCTCCAACATGGATGTGGGCAAGCTGCGCATCAGCAAGACTCCTGGACAGAAAACTGAAGTCTCGCTGTCCCTAACACCCGCTGTTCTGGCTCTCGATCCCGATGAGAAAATACCCACAGAACATGTTATGAATGTGTCTCCGGTGACTAATCAAACATTGGGTGTATTCTCACATGAGGCAGCGGCCACTGGTGGTGGTGCTGCTGCTGCCAGCAATGGAAAAGATAATGCCAAATCGACCCCGGACAACGAGAAGATGTATATGGAGGGTCGTATAGTCCAGAAGCTGGAGTGTCGTCCCATGGCCGATGTGTGTTATATGAAATTGAAAATGGAGTCGATACGCAAAGCCTCGGAGCCAAAGCGTCAAATGCAACCCATTGACAAAATTGTAAACAACTACAAACCGGTCAATGATCATGCACATAATGTAGGTCTATAAATTAGAATAACTGCTACATAATTTGCTTATAATTTTCTAATCCTTTTTTAGATTGAGTATCGTAAGCTCAAGAAGGCCGAGGGCAAGAAGGTACGAGATGATAAGAACGTTGTGATGGATATGCTCTTCCATGCTTTTGAGAAGCATCAATATTACAATATTAAAGATCTCGTCCAGATCACCAATCAGCCCATTACCCATCTGAAGGATGTTCTGAAAGATGTCTGCGATTATAATAAGAAAAATCCGCATAAAAATATGTGGGAACTTAAGAAGGAATATCGCCACTACACGACTGAAGAGAAGAAGGACGAGGAGGAGCACAAGTCAGGTGGCAACGATTCTGATTAACATTCCATATCGCAATGGTTTTTTATATACCTACCTACATCTAAAAGTAAATTGAAAATGGATTTTATTGAAGAAAAAGAGTCAAATAAATTTACTTAGTTTTCTACAGAAATTTGCATGAATATGTTAATAATTTGGACTTACATATAAATTCATTTCGTGTCGCCCTCGAGGACTTTAAAATATTTAGGTTAGGTTAGAATGCGATGGTAGAAGCGGTGAAGATTCTTCACTTAGGCCACGAAAGGCCTGTTCTGATATCATTTAACCCCTAATTTTTTACTTTTAGACAGTTGAACCACTTAGAAAGTAGCACAAACTTGAGTAGCAAAGCAATCTCTATTTCACAGACGGCTGAAATGTCAGATAGAAAAGGCTGACCAAGGATTGCGAATCGTCTCCAACGGAGCGCTGGACAGCGGCGGAGAAGATGCTCAACGCTTTCTTCTTCATCAACTGAGTATGTATCATTGTGGTTGAGTCTCGCGACATGCCTGCCGATGAGACAGTGTCCGGTGAGAATTCCTACGACTAGGGATTCATTCTGTCTAACGCGAAAGCGTTAAGTTTTTTTTAAAGTTAAGAGTGGGCCAAGTTAGCCTAGAGATTTCACAGGTGTGTATTGATCTCCATCGGTTCGTGGCCATCTTGCAGATAGCATCCCTTATTTTAAATTTACATGTGGCTAAAGGCCACCCCAAGTGTTCTCCTATCCGGTAAGAGCTGGGCTTGCCTTCAATGTTGCGGTGTCCAGGCACATACACAAGTCGTATTTTAAAGTTCTGAGCCATCTCATTCAGAGATTTGCGGCAATTAGTAAATGTTTTAGCATTGTTCGTATTACCGTCAAGAGCTTTTAATGCAGCTTGACTATCTGAAAAGATAAATACATTTCATTCCTTGACCATGAGTTCTCTTAGATGTTTGGCAGCCTACTGGATAGCTACAACCTCTGCCTGAAAGACACCACAATGGTCGGGAAGAAGAAATGACATGTCTATACTTACCTAGGTCTGGACTGCAAGCTCGGCCTCCCACCTGCATTTCCAATTTTAAGCCATCCGAGGAGATGTTGATGGCTTTCGGTTTGCCATTGCGAAGCGAGTTAAAATACAAGCGCCTCGGTATTAAGACCTCATACATAGTAGTATCAAAGGATAAAGTGTTTGCAGATTTTTCAGGACTTACAACTAAAACTATGGTGCCATTTGGCATTAATTTGATCAAATATTTCCAAAAAGTTGCCTAGTTTGGCACATTTAGGTATTTATTTGCATTTGGGACCTTAGCTTTAGTTTTAGAAACTTTGTTTGAGTGTTTAACGCCTTGGACTTTTGGTATGTATTGCCCAGCTTGCAGAAAACTCATTTTTCTATGCTCTCATATGTATGTCGGGGCCTGCCCAACCCTGACTTGACCAGGCCATAAAACTGCGTTCCCTGGCGGATCTACGTAAGTATATAATAACCAACACCAATGATACGTAGTAAGTATATATATAAGTAATATATAGTATAAGTAATAATAAGTATATATACCACAAAGACGTTGACGGTAGTTGTGTGCGGCTGACATTAATTTATTTACTGAGCTGGGCAAATGGCAAGTTGAGCGAGTGACAAAAACAAAAACAATGCAAAAGAAAAGCCGCGAGCTCTGCACTTTTTATTTCCATCCTCTGGTTGGCACTGAGAGAGTAGAACCTTTGCACATTCATTGCATTTTATTTATTGTATGATTCAACAATTTACGTAAGTTTGTCGCCGCGAATATGAAATTATCCTTTTGTAGGGAAGTAAACAATAGAAACAAGTACACGCGCCTGCTTTTTACGACCTGAATCAGGTTTCGAGCCCTCTTCTTATATTTTTTAATGCAATAACCAAGTTATTTTTCCGTTTCTGGCGTGGTAAGTTGGGCATACTTAAGTTATGAACTATTTTCTGCCAACAGGAAAAGTCTCAAAAAATCTATAGAGACTGTTTGAAAAATCAATTAGAGGAGGAAACCGTTCTTTTAGGACGAGTGATTAGGTTAAAAAAAAAGTAAATAGTCAATTTTACAAACTGACTTAACATTCAGACAAAACATACACACAGCTGTAAGCCTAAAAGTTAATGGAGCAATCAGCTACAATGGCTAAATATTTGGGGCAAGTTTCAGAAGTGGAGGTTGTAACGAACAGTTGGTAACGTACTCATTGTGTTTACAATTCTGATGTAATAAGTTTTGTTTCTAATTTTTTGGTTGAAGAAGGCTGTTTTTCCTCAACCAAACGAAAGGAATTTTATTTGGAATTTTTCTCCTTAGCGATTTCAGATTGTGAATATTATATTTTGGTGTGGAAATCAGAAAAAAGGCTTATTAAATTTTTGAATACGAGTTCACACCATGAAGTTCTAAGAGAGTCTCTACACAGAAAAAAAAGATCGCGATATTTAGTATCAATCTGATATTTTGTAGTTTCAAATCGGCCTTCATCTGAAAAATACCCAGATGATATGTTCGAATATATCACTTTGACATTTCGAACACATCAACGTGATATTTTTTCAGATCAACAATTTGATATTGGTTAATATCAATGATATATTATTATAGTAGCAAAGCTATATTTTCAAAATACCTGTAAGACATGGTTTTAGTATCAAAGAAATATTTTTAAAATATCAAGAGGGTATTATTGTAGTACCAATGCTTTATTTTTATAATATCAAAGCAATATTTTTATAATACATTATACAAATATTCTGACAATTATCTTTCTGAAAAAATCTGCTCTTTGTCGCTGGAAGAAATGTAATAACGGCGATCGAAGTTAAATCCACACTCTAGAAAAATTGTAAAATTAATATATTGAGAAGAATAATTATTTCAAAACAAAACTTACCAATTAACTTGTCGTACACGAGTTTTTCAATGTTTAGTTTTTGTATCAGCTCATAGAGTTGGATGTCTTCCATTTCAATCTGAAAATTATACAAAATTAATATACTTAAACTCGCATAAGTTTTTTTGTGCGTGTGTGCGAAATCTGCCGAAAGCAAAGGCTGAGCATGCGCTTTTTTGTTCTGCCTTTGAACATCAAACAGCACACATATACATACATACATGCATATTTTGCATGTAGATTTGTATGTACGCATGTTTGCATATGCATGTATTTGTGTTGTTTTGTGAAGTTCGCTGCAAACCCGACGCCAACTTCGAAACGTTCACGAAGAAAAAACGACCGGCACTCGTTTTCGCGCTTGCGGCAGCAGAGCAATGAGCATTGTTTTTGCTTTTTTCGATATAGACTATTGCTGTCTCTCTTTGATTTAAGAAACTCTGTGTGTCTCTTTCTACTTTCAGAATTTCGATGTCTACTTTGATCTGAAATCATATCACTAGGGCATTTTTCGTATCACTTTGATCATTTCACATTTCAATATAATATTTTTAGTATCAATGTGGTATTACAGGTTCATATTGATATTAAATAGTTTCACTTTGATATGCAAATATTGATATTACTGATATGATATTGAAATACCTGATCTTATTTTTTTCTGTGTATTAGAGACTGACTACAGTAACAACATTCCTATAAGATACAATTTGACATGTTAAACTAGGTTTCCCAGGATTACGAGATGAGTTGTTCTTTGCATCACAACACAGATAAATTTAGCTGGTAATACAAACCTTTATAAGCGGAATTCTTTCGATACATTTCTATCAGAAAACAATAAAACGATATTTGACTCTTCTTAATACCGAAACCGGACGTGTTAACCGAAATTAGCCGTTTTAAATCACGTACCGGAACCGCAACCGGAACCGATACAAAACCGATGTGAAACCCGAAAACCGTTTACGGTTATTACCGAAACGTTGGTACCGGTACTGTATCGGTTTTTTTTACCGATAGACAAAACGAAAGATAGTATGTGTGGCTGCCTCGGACAATCTAATAAAAAAGTTTTTTTCTTTCTTTAGAAAAAAGCTTTTACACATCCGGTCACCTTCACCAGCTACTGGCGTCAGCTGTGAAGTAACTAGCCATGAAAAAGCAAAAAATCTCTAACTATTGCCGTTCGGATTCGGCGTTAAACTGTAGGTCCCTTTCTCTTGTGCGAAAAATTATATGCACACACGCCAAGAGATTGAGAGAAGCTTGGCCCTGGCCCTCCTTTGGAGATGCTGTTTGAGCCAATTTTACTTTTACTAATAGTGTGTACGACTATATTATTTTTCACTTTGAGTTCTATACGCAGTTGTGAAGTAATGTCTAATTTGCATATAACAAATTTCACGTCTGCCTACTCTTCCAAAATATTTGTAAACTTTTACATTACTTCACAACTACGTATGAGGATTTACCGTTTTAGTGTGATGTAGAAGTGCGTGTTTAAATATGTACATATGTATGTATACATATTTTGTGACCGCGATGCGTTTTTTTTGTTCTGCCCTTGAACGTCAAGCAGCACACAAGCACACATACATGCATATGCAAACATGCGTATATACAAATGTACGCATGTGTACGCATGTTTGCAAATGCATGTATGTATGTATATGTGTGCTTGTGTGCTAATTGACGTTCAAGGGCAGAACAAAAAAGCGCATGCTCAGCATTTGCTTTCGACAGATTTCGCACACATGCACAAAAAAACTTATGCGAGTTTAAATATATTAATTTTTTAGTAACTTTCAGATTAAAATGGAAGACATCCAACTCTTGAGCTGATACAAAAACTAAACATTGAAAAATTGGTGTACGAAAAGATAATTGGTAAGTTTTGTTTTGAAATATTATTCTTCTCAATATATTAATTTTACAATTTTTCTAGAGTGCGGACTTAACTTCGACCGCCTTAATTGCAATTCTTCCAGCGACAAAGAGCAGATTTTTCCAGAAAGATAATTGTCATAATAATTGTATTGTATTGTATAATTGTATTATAAAAATATAGCTTAGATATTATAGAAATAAAGCATTGGTACTACAATAATACCCTTTTGATATTTTAAAAATATTTCTTTGATACTAAAACCATGTCCTACAGGTATTTTGAAAATATAGCTTTGATACTATAATAATATATCATTGATATTAAAGAATATCAAATTGTTGATCTGAAAAAATATCACTTCGATGCGTTCGAAATGTCAACGTGATATATTCGAACATATCATCTGGGTATTTTTCAGATGAAGGCCGATTTGATACTACAAAATACCAGATTGATACTAAATATCGTGATCTTTATTTTTCTGTGTGTTCACTTAGTTCGGTTACTGATCAGCTGTCATAAGCTTCACTCAAGTCCCTTTTTATGCCCTCGGATGACTATATCTTATAGCTGCCATAGGAACCATCGGTCGAAAAATGGATCTTAGTGTGAAAAACTTTTTTGTTTTCAATGTTAGCGTCCTTAAACTCGGCCAATATTAATATTATAGGCTTTCAAACAGATTTGCAAACTTTGGTCAAAATCGGAAGACTATGTCTTATAGCTGCTATAGGACCGATCGGTCGAAAATGGTTCTTAGGAAGAAATTTTTTTTGTTTTTAATGTAAGCGACCTTAAACTCACTGATAACTAATTCAATATGCTTTCAAATATATTCGCAAAATTTGATCGAAATCGGATGACTATATCGTAAGGCTGCCATAGGACCGATCGGTCAGAAAATGGGTCTTAGTGAGAAAAACTTTTTTGTTTTCAATTTTATATAAGGTTGTCAAAAAAATCTTGCGGTCCTTCCGCAAGCTTGTCTTTGCAAGCGCGTAGTTCTAGTTGTATTCGTCGCATCGGTTCACGCTAAGCTTTTGGAAAGCTCTTTCACGCGCTAACACGTGTTTGATTTATTGTTGTTTGTTTTTAGTCGTTCGTGAGTTATAGCGTCGCAAACATGGAGCAAAATAAAGAGAAAATCCGGCATATTTTACAGTACTACTACGATAAAGGCAAAAATGCATCTCATGCTGCCAATAAAATTTGTGCAGTTTATGGACCGATGCAGTTTCCATTTCCACCGCACAATGATGGTTTCAACGTTTTCGTTCTGGTACAGAGGTGATCGAAGATGCGCCACGGTCCGGAAGGCCTATCGTCGAAAATTGCGATAAAATCGCTGAATTGTCAAAGAGACCGGCATAGTAGCAGCCGTAGCATCGGCCAAAGCTGGGCGTGGCATCAAACCGTTATAAACAGCATTTGCAAGAGTATAAAAACTTCGGCACAGACGAAGTTAGCTTGGCCTTCTCGTTTTATTTAGAATATCTTTGATCCAAAAGCACAGCGATATTTGGAACAATTTCATTTTAAATAGTAGAGTATTATTTGAAGCAGAAATTCACAAAGGAATCTTTGCCGTCACTTCAAAAGCAAGCACCTGGTTGCAGTGGAACCAGTTGTCCGACGAAACAAAATCAACGATAACTCTGCCCTAGAGCATATGTCGAGCAAGTCGCACTTATAAGCTAATATAGAACTAAAAGCTTTGCGTATGACCCAGCACCTTCATGTAGGAGCCAGCGAATAGACCGTCAATCGGTTCGAATGATCGCTAATAATCACACAAAAAAAAGCAAGATCCATATCAATTTGATATGGGCTGGTTATTTTGTCATTTTATCATATCATTTCTATACTATAAGGTTTTATTTTAACCATATTATTATTAGACATCGGATTTTACATATTTACATATTTTGAACCGCCCGTCCGATTTAAGTTCTGATTGCACACATCTTATTTTTATTGAAAAACGATCTAAGTCCGCTAAAAACAATTTTGCATAAATTGCATATTTGCATAAAAAAAATATGCAAAATATGTAAAATATGTAAAAAACCTATTTTTTTATGAAATGACATATTTCAGATACATTATAATCCTAAAAGGCCAGGGTTAATGTGATCTTTTTGTGATTCTGTGCTCACCATTTTCAGATTTTTTTGCAAATCCACTTTGAAAATCAACTTCATCAATTCAACTTTTAATTAATTAAAATGCCGAAAATAAGCGATAAAAAAACATGTTTGATTTAAAAATTGATAAAAGAATTGGAATCAAACTGTAAAAATAAGGAAGACAACGTTGACTGTCTCGGATATAACTCTCTATTTTCTCTGTAACTGGTATCTATTGTCTCCACATATAAATGAAACCAGCAACAGTCGCAAGGGAATAAGAGTTACGCTCTCAAATGTTCTCACGACATTTCTGTTATTGTTGTTTCTGCATGGGTTTTTTGTTCTACACGCATACCTTATTTGAGTGAATGTGTGGCGTTTACTGTCTCTCGCGCTCTAAGCAAAAGCGCCTAGTTCAAAATGTTGGCTGAGCGCCATACCTGAGATAGTTGTATGATGGGTGTGAGTGTGCATGCTGCAGGTGGGTTGTGTGTTTGCGGGTGTGTGGAGTGGGATGGAGAAGGGGTCGGCGGAAGAGAGAATAGGGAGGTGAAGAAGGTGTGAAGAGGGGGTGAAGAGTGGACGAAGAGAGTGAAGAGGGGGGAACAGTGGGCTTAGAGTGAGGAACAGTGGAAGAGGGGGGAAGAATGGAGGGTGCGTGGGAAGAGGGGGTGGGGTAAAAGAGGAAAACCAAATTTGAATTGAATATTAATTGAAGAATGGCTGCCATGAGGTCAAATTGCCTCAACAAGGTGTGAAAGTTTTATTAAAAAAATATTGTCGCTCTAAATTTCAAAATTTCTGTGAAATGCACAATCCTCATATATTTACTAGAAATGGGCGCGGGACGGAAATATCCCTAGACCCAAAGTTCACAATGTAGTTGTGCGGGAGAGGTATATTCTCAGCATCGCACATGAGCTGTAATGAGATTAATATATAATTCTGGAGTTTCCGAGCGCCTATAAAATTTGCTGCGCTTTCGTATATAGTCAAATGAAAATTTGACAAATTTCGCGGTTTTTGGTCTAAGCCTCTAATATCCGCGTCTTCAATTGCCATCTATCCCACCTTCATAGTTATCCTACGGTCGTTTGAAAATTTTGCAAATTTTGCAAATTTCGCGATTTCCTTGACCATTTGATCTACTCCTCCTATTTACCCGCCGGTTTACCCTTCTGTATGATAGTCTAAATTCAAATGAGAATTTTTGAAATTTCGCGGTGTTTTTTGACGATTTGTTCCACATCTTTATTTACCCGTGTACTCTAGCCGTCCATAAAATCTTCATCAAAATCTGAAATTGATGCACAATTTAGAAATTTCCCAATATTTTGGAACTTTCAAGGCACACCTTTCATTTGCTCGGGTCTACAACTCCCATTTAACCGTGCATATATATGCCATCTATGTATTTTTAATAATAATCTAAGCTCAAGAAAAAGAATTTTTGCAAATTTCTCAATTTTTATACATTTTTTATACAATTACATATTTTACATATTTATTGCATATTTTGCTTATTTGTTTTCATATTTTGCATATGTAAAATATGCGAAATTTGCATATATTGAATATGCAGTTTCCAATGGAAAGTGGGTTATTTAATTAGTTAGTAAATCCTTATTTTCACCTCAATCAACAATCATTTAAAAAAGTACATAAAATCCGTCAATTTGTCAAATGATATATTTAGAAAAGGTCAAAAGGATATCGATTTAATTTTCGAAACTCTCACAAATGGAAAGGGATGTATAGAAAATGCGAAAAGGATAGAGACAAAAAGTGTTTCACATCGAAACTTCAAGCAACTTAAAGGAATATATAAGTAGGCTCTCAGCCATGTGACCACACGCATGCCCGATAGCGCAGTGCGATAAGTTGCCATGCCAATTCATCTAGTCAATAGATCTAGTCAAGACTAGTCAAAGCGGGATCAAAAAATTATAAATTCGTTGTTTTTTTGTTTCTATAAAACAATAAATAATAGTACTTAGGTAAAAAATAAATAGTGCGAGATATTTAGTAATGCTTTAAGTTGCAGCTTTAAGTTGCAAAAAATGCCTACATATATTGAGACCTACACTTTTGTTTTGACTGTTTTTGATATTTTCGTAAATAACTTCGTGTCAATAGCTGTTGCTTAGCAGACTCTGTTAAGAATCTGCGGAATATCAACTTTTTCACGAGACATTTTTCGCGACCCGTGGAATGCGCTCTTTTGAGTACAGAATTCCTGAGATATATTTTTGGATGTAGATGTAATGAAGGGAGGCAGTTCTTATCTCTAACGACATTTCCCATTTACGTTTCATTTCACTGACTCGTACGTCGCCGGTTTTAAATTGGCGATTTTGTGACCAAATTGTATAATTTTGTCGAAAGCGAAAAAGGGAGCATGGCTGTATGTAATTTTCGGTAAATTATAATCTATAATTAAAGAAAAAATTAATGGATGTTAAAATTTATGTATTGGTAATTATGCATTTTCTTCTCAACGATTATGCAAAATTTCATAATTCATAATATTGCCAACTTGATTACCAGGTGGCAGCTGCAGAGGTCTCTCTTCCTCCTCGAAAATGATGTGTAGGCATATAACTTTGAAGCAACTTTTGACATTTGGAATTGGATGGGGGAGACTTAATTTAGTTAGAATTTTAACTTACCCACGTCTTGCACATTTCGCTTAACTTAGCTGCAGGTAAATGATTCATTAATTTTCTCTTATGATTCTAATCCGCTTTTGGCGACGACCACCTACGACGATGTTAAAGGATTCAGAACTTTGGTTGGGGAAAAGAGGGGACGAAATCCTTTTGCTATTTACACGAGAACACAAAACTTTAGTTTAACATAGCTGCAAATTGCAACGCCTCCGGCTTTAGCTGCGGTAGACTTTGGGGCTTCATGGCTAACTCTTGAGAGCAAACATTTACAATTTCAAATTTCGAGTATAGTTTACTAAAGAAAGCTATCTAGGTGCATGTGTTTGTATGCGAGAGACAACTTTTTGCTTAAACTCGACAAGCCAACTAAACATTTTTTGTACCTACCTAAATGATGGGCAGAAGGTAAGTCGTATGTGTGGCTTTAATGGCCACAAAGCCTTAAATTTACTAGATAGCATTAAGGATTCTGCCAACCAAGGCGCTGCTGTTTATGGTGTTTTTTTTATAAGGTTACACTGAGAATTGGACATTTTCCAGAGCTTTGGAAATATATTCAGATCATCTTGATCCATAAGCCTGAAAAGTCGAAAACTGGTCCTCAGTCTTATATTTACAAGTCACGTTCACTGCAATTGGTAAAAAATCTTCTTAAGCTTAACCGAACAGATTCGTAGCTAAATTGTAAGTACATTTAGTTACGCCAAAGAGAATTTAATAAACTAATACGAAAATTGTCTAAAATTGAATGTTTCATCTACACATTGCATTTCAAGTCATGCATTCCGCAAAATACTAATCAGGCTTGGACCCACGGAGCATAGAAAGCGGAATGATATCGTGGCAGACTTCCCGCTGACAAAAGTTTTAGGGTATTCACCAGCCATCGTAAAAACGTAATAGCTA
>JBAMBO010001201.1:0-12848 GCA_037044535.1 Lordiphosa magnipectinata
AAATACGCCTTGCTTAATAGCCTATTCACATTGGGCTACATCCAACATCCACCATCCATTGGCTGGATGTGCCGTAAGGTTTTGCCGTGCCGAAATTTTCTCATCCATTTCAACATCCACGGTGGATGTTCCTATCTCACACTGTTCGATTACGTTTTCAGCCGATAAATATCAGATGCAACACTAATAAATTGTCATTCACTGTGCAAAAATTGGTATTCACCTCGAATATGTAAGCAATGATGGGCAAGATATAAGAAGAAAAATGTCGGAATCAGCAGCAGGTATGTTTAATAAATATATTTGTTTATATATGTATAATTTTAACATTTTTATTCCTTGAAGCCGAAGTGAAGTGGTCTGAGGCGATGGAGAACCATTTCATTGACCTGTGGCAGGAAAATATTGCAGACTTGCGAAGGGCCCGGAAGAACTCCCATGTCTGCATGGAGATGGCCCAGTCCATGAAGAACGGCGGGATGGACATTTCGTGGTCGGATGTTCGAACGAAGGTTGACAACTTGACGAAAATCTTGTGGAAATAGCTCGTGAGAGGCTTGAGGTGCAAAAGCAGCAACAAAAATCGCAGGAGGAGCATCAAAAATCTCAAAACGAGATCCTGCAGCAAATAGCGAATAGCCAAGCCACATTCCAGTCGGCATTGCTGCAGTTCTTACGGGAGTCAAGGGAGTAGAATGGTTTTATGTAAGATATTTTGTTAAAAATAGAATAAAAGAATAATATAAAATGTTAAGTTAATGTTTTTATTGGCTTCCGTTCACACAATAGTTTGCTATAGCACATCTGATCTGTTCTGCTGACGGGCTAAAATCTGCAAAAGTATTGTCCCGAAATGGTTGTTCCCGGACTTCACTTAAAGCGATCGTCCAATTTTCATTGATTTGGCTATTGCGATTATTCAACATGTTTTGCAATATGCAGCAGGCCATGATTATGGCACTATTATTTTTTATGTGGCTATCTAGACATTTGCCAATTCGCCGAAATCGTGCATTCAAGTGGCCAAACGCATTCTCGACGACTCGCCTTGCTTTGGACAAATTATAGTTGAACGTCCGTTGTTCCATTGATGCGGTTGTCGAATATGTATATGGCTTCATGAGCTTTCGTGAAAATCGAAATCAGAGTCCCCAATAAGCAAGACTGGAACTTTTACTCCACATAACTCTGCAATGAGCGCCCTACAAAACTCATTCAGTATTTTGCATACACTATTAGGTGCAACTCCGAACAGTCTACCTACTGATGGATACTCAGAGGATGAGCCCAGGGTGTATAGAGCAATCGCAATCCGTTTTTCTAGCTGAGTTGCATTTCGAAAATTGGTGTCCTTTTTCCTTAAAATCTCAAGTCGATTTACCAACAAGCAAAAGGTCGACTGCTCCATCCTGAAACTTTCCTTAAAAAATTTCTCGTTGTTTTCTGGTACATCCTTCTTCCAAAAATTCCCGAATCGCTTCTAAAAATATATATAATTAATTATAATTAAAAAGATCGCACGATTTTAGTAACACTTACAAACATCCATACGCTTCTTGGCATGCGTGAATTAAATCTAGAAAGCCATGCAAACATTTCTACGTCGTCGAATTCTTCGATTGGCTCATTTGAATCCAGCGCCACCATAAGTTTTTGTAACAATTGGTGTTGTTGTTGCGCAACAGATAAATCAACTGCCAATTTATTCATATTTTTTACAATGTGTACACCTTTGCACTTGCATCAGCTGATTGCCAATGGATGGTCGATGTTGGATGTTGCCAGTGTGAATCGATATTTCACATCTTTCAAAAATCCCATTCGTTCCCCAAAGATGTGCTCAGTGTGAAAACCATATAAGGCAACAGCAAACAGGGCGACGTCGACGTCGCTGCCACCTTGTTAAATACGCATTGGGCGCGCGCACTTGTGGTTTGAAAGTGCGCGCGTGTTTTGAATCTTTTATTTAACATATTCTAAGGAAATTTTTAAAATATGACTTCAGGTGTATATGTTGATGATAGATATAGGTTGCGAGCCCGTGGGGCGTCGCCAGCTTTTTGACCTTAGTTAAGAGCGGATTTGTCAGTACGCTATTATGAATTTATTAAGATTTCTGACACTTACTTTTGCAGGGCAATCCAACATATTGTTTGAATAATGCAGTTTTTGAAGTGCAATTCTAGAACTAATGCCTGCATAACCGACTTTATATATGAAGTAAACTTATATTAAGATTCTATATTTATTTGAATGTTCACATTATCCCGTGGGCAATAATAACATAAAAAAATTCGAATACTAAGCCACTGAATCGGATCAAAACCGAGTTTCAGTTAGCTTCAAAACTCCACATAATGAACCAAACCCGAATTTTATAATCTCTGTGATCCACTGAATCGAACAAGTCCTTATTTTCGAGCGATTTACAACTCTCTTATTAACTAAATAAAGAAATTTAAAAACAAATGGGAACTGACTCTTTTTTCATTCTCAAATTGTAATATTTGGTTTGGTGATTTTGTTTCAGTGAAGAAATTCAACTAACGGATGTGTAAAATTTTAATGTGTATAAATATTTTGCTGTTTTTTAAAGTCTTCCAAACCCTAAGCACCCATATCTGCGCCAAATGAAGAGATAGAAAACTTAAAGTAGGGTTTAAAAAAAACCCAAAGTTAGTAGAAAGAGGAAAAGGTTTTGGTACCAGAGGCTAAATTCGAAGCGTGTTTAGGTCAAAGGTTTTCAATTAAATTCGATTCTATGTTCATGATATATTCATCAGATTTTTACCAAACTCCCCAAAATTGTGTGGAAACTGATATTATTCGCAAGTGGAAGGTTATAAAGTGGAAGGTCACTAATACTACAATTTCGACCGATAGTTTCAATGGCAGCTATATTTTATAGTCATCCGATTTGGATCAAAATTGGCATAATTGTGTGTTAGCATATAATATTGATCAATAGCAAGTTTGGGAGCGATAGCATTGAAAACAAAAAAGTTTTTCTTACTAAGACTTTTTTTCAGAATTAACTTTTGTATGGCAGCTATACTATATAGATGTCCGATTTTCATCAAACTTGGTGGAATTATGTAAAATCATAGAAAACTGATAAATACGAAGTTTGCTGGTGTTTGCATTGAAAACGAACAAGATTTTCTTACTAGAACTACTTCTCCGACCGATCGTTCCTGTGGCAGCTATATTTTATAGCAGAGATGGGCGCGTCGCGACGTTCCAATGCACACGAGGCAGCGTGTGCATAGGACCTCTGCCGCGGCCGACTGCACAAAATCACACGTACGCTATAAGCATTGAAAGCTATTTATAGAACACGAATGCGGCGCACTCAAATTGTGCTTGTATGCGTGTGAAAAGTGTGACGATATGTGTGCATGCCCATCTCTGTTTTATAGTCATCCGATTTGGATCAAAATTGACAGAATTGTGTAGTAGCATGTAATATTGATCAATAACAAGTTTGGGAGCGATAGCATTGAAAACAAAAAAGTTTTTATTACTATGACTTTTTTCAGTATTAACTTTTGTATGGCAGCTATACTATATAGATGTCCGATTTTCATCAAACTTGGTGGAATTATGTAAAAGCATAGAAAACTTAGAAATACGAGGATTGGGGACGTTTGCGTTGAAGACAAAACAGTTTTTCTCACTAAAACTACTTTTTTGACCGATGATTCCTATGGCAGCTATATGATATAGTCATCCGATTCGTCCGGTTCCGACAAATGTGTTGCGTCTTTGTACCAAAAGGCTTCGTGCAAAGTTTGGTTAAGATAGCTTTTAAACTGACGGAGGAGATAGTATAGAAACAGACGGACGGACAGACGGATATGGCTATATCAACTCAGCTCGTCATGCTGATCAAGAATATACATATCCTTCATCTGGACAATTTCAATATACCCTCTTCAAGGGTATAAAAACAGGGAATCAAACCAGAACCAGAACCAGAACTGTATACCGAAAAGATCCGTTTTCTCTATCAGGGAAAGAAATGTCCCTAATGTTGATTAACAAAGCATTAACATTAATGTTAACATAGTAACATTATTAGTAACATACTGACCCCAAATACACTGGTCGGCATAAGTATTTTGACAAAGAAATTTTCATAAATAAACCATTATTTCTTTTAAACAAAAAATCCTAAAATTTTGAAATTTTTATCGGATGCTGGTGTAACAGTAAGCTTTCAATAAAACATAAGAAGTACACAATCAGCTGCTTGGGTTAGACAATATAAATCAAAATGTGCAAATGGCAGTTGGCATAAGTATTTTGACAAGATTTCAAAATTGGTTTATTCCCAGCACAGGACCTCAAATGATAAAAGAATGATTGATTCTAGACAAGTTTATCACGCTGAACCCAAATCTGCCTTTAGATTCCATATCTCTAATGGATTAACTGTAATTTAGACATAAAAATGCCGAAAATGGCTAATTTGACCATTTTCCCCTAGACCCTATATGCTAGAAAACATGATATTTTAAAAAACTTGATTTGTTATGTAATAGTACTGGTTTTTATCTGTAAAATGTAGTATATACTTTATTCATTTCATAAGATATAAGTTCGTGATCGATTGTCTAGAATCAATCATTCTTTTATCATTTGAGGTCCTGTGCTGGGAATAAACCAATTTTGAAATCTTGTCAAAATACTTATGCCAACTGCCATTTGCACATTTTGATTTATATTGTCTAACCCAAGCAGCTGATTGTGTACTTCTTATGTTTTATTGAAAGCTTACTGTTACACCAGCATCCGATAAAAATTTCAAAATTTTAGGATTTTTTGTTTAAAAGAAATAATGGCTTATTTATGAAAATTTTTTTGTCAAATACTTATGCCGACCAGTGTATATGACAAAAGTAGTGTTCCTTAAGAACAAGCCGAAAAGTATGCAACGCTTTTATAAAGTCCACTAATTATTATCCTATCTGTATGAAAATTTCAGAGATTATAGTTTTACCGAGCTAGTAGCCGTACCAGCTCTTCGGTAGAGTTACAATTCTATCCCATTTTAACAGTAAACGGTTCTTGGCTTAGTTCTGTTAACGGTTCCAGCTTAAGTTTTTAAAAAAAAAGCTTTCAATATTGCTTCTAAATTGTTTTAAAAAACTTTTATTAAGATCAAAGATTAACTTGAGCTGGTTTTTTTTTGATTTAGCTACCACTTCCGGTTGATGACTCACCCCCTCACAACAACAACAAAAAGTCACACACTCACATAGAGAGAGACTGTACCCAAGCCCACCCATGGCCACAAAAAGTCACTCCCACTCCCACTCCTAGTTCGTGTCAAATGCTTAAAGAGAATTGCGCATGCGTGGCCGTCCCACGCCCACGATCAGAGCAGAGGCAGAGGGGTGACGCCATATTGAAACGATTGCAACCCGCCCCAGAAGGAGGGGAGTCGCTGTGTAGTTCTACTGGTTAAATGAGACGTGACAAAGTGCAACTAATTCGACCCTTCTTTTAGTTTTGTTTTTTGCACTCAACCGGCGCCAAAATGAAGCCCTATAGCCACTTTCTCCCACCAGGGCTTCCTCTCCTGCAACTGCAACAGGTTTCGCGGCAGAAGGAAAAAGGAAGCCATGAAGCCATGTGTTTTTGTACTGTTACCAAGTCGTTGGGTCGTTTGGTAATTGGCTGGGCTCATTACGCAGGTTGGGTTATATCACAACCAGCAGAGGGGACACACCAGGATGGATGGATGGATGGACAGTGAAGGTGCAGTCCAGCACAACACCCAAGATTGCACTAAAGTTTTTGGCCCACATGTTGAAAATAAAGGAAAACCGGTTTTAGACTGCTGCCTGCTGCTCCTCATCCACTTACACTTGGAGTGGCAATGAGAAGGTGAAGTAGGGTTCGTTGGTGCTGCTCCATTTCGGTAGGGGTAACCTGTTTACAGATGCCCTACCCAGGGCGAAGAGGCCTATGACAATTGATGAGAGAGTAAACCTTTTGCTCTGCTGTGGTAGGGGATTCTGATCGACTGTTTAGCTTCCCAGCCTGTTGCTTCCTTTTTTTTTGTGGAACGCCAGTTGGTTGATGAAAATGCAAGACAACGTGGAGCAGAGAATGTTGATGATGATGATGATGCTGCTGCTGAGGAGGATGCACTAGCGTTCAACTTTCGATTTCATTGACCAGTTATTGAGGTGTTTCCCTGTCGTAAAGTGAGTCATTCGATTTGCATCGTAATTGTGGCAGAAATCAACAACAGAACCCACGCCATGCCACAGAAACCACCCAATTGACTTACCTGACTGCCCAACCTAATACATACATAAACCCCTATGTACATCTACCTGAGGCCATGTACCCAGCACGCCCTCCTTCTGGCCATATAACCCAAAACGAACCCAACACAAAAAGCCACGGCCCCGCTAATGAACGCAACAGTCTCGGTCTCCTCCGACGCCGCCACCGCCGACGCCAACAGCAACAACAACCCACATGCACGAAGATCATTACCAACCCAACAAAAACAACGACAACACTCAAACTGACCTGCTTCTGCGCAACTGCGCGCCGTCCAAAAAATTCTACTCCAAAACCACCCTACAAAGCAAACGAACCTCCGCTCCGCTTCCTCTCCCACTCTCGCTCTCTGACGCTCTCACTTGCGGCCCACACAACAACAACAACAGAATTCGTGAATGAGCGGGTGGCTTGCCTTGCCAACCAACGACGTCGCTTGTTGCAATTTCTCTTTTATGCGATCATTCGCTTGGTAAGGTGGCACAGTGGGTCGCAGTGAATTTTATGTTAATTTAATTAATTTGTATGATAAAAGATGTTAAAATGATATAGAAAACTTAAAAAAAGGAAACTAAATTTTGCATCAATTTAAGGGGAGGCCAAATCTTACGAAAATAACCGGATATCATAAACTGGGAGATCCAGAATAAGGAAAATGAAAAATGGGAGATCCTAAACTAGGAACCAAAAAATGAGGAACTCAAAAATTGGGAACCCAAAAAACCAGGTACCAATACGGAACCGAATACCGAAATAATATAAGAGCCAAAACAGAACCTTTTACCGAAACATAATTTTCGCTAAGTACCAGAACCGGTTTGCTTTCCTGCATAAATTATTGCTTGAACCGAACATTTTCTTTGTATACAGGCGATTCGGTTCGGGTTCTTTGGTGTTCGGTATGGAACCGAAGCCGAAGTTGGCTTTCCTCTAATTTCTTAAAAGTTTTTCATTTCGTTTAAGTTCCGTCCCACTGTGCCAAGTCGCTGTTGTTGTTGTTGTTTGTGTCGCGCTGCTTTGTGCGTTTGTCTCGCTCGTGTGTCGGCGTCGGCGGCCCAGGCAGCAGCTGCTGCGTCATCGTTCGTCTCAGTCTGTTGGAATTTTTCGTGCTGTGCGGTTGATACTCGCTTCAATTTGTAGTTCTTGGACAAATATTTTGTAAACTTCAGTGCAACAACACGCGTGCTTATGCTACAAATAATTGGCAATTGTTATTAACTAAAGAATTAATTGTGCGTAAATGCATTCAAAGGCAAATTGCCCAGTGAAGTGTATTAAGTAAATTGCAAATCAAAAAAAAAAGTGCCGGCTTTGGTGTGTTTACCGCAGAAATGGCCTAAGGAGGCTTCCCCCCCCCCATAAACAACAGTTGGAAAGGTAGGCATTGCGAACATTTACAGCTGTAACCAATAGGATACTTTTAGGGTCCTGCTTGAACAGTGACACATGTTGCCTTCTCAGCCAACCCACACACGTACACACACTCACACACACACACACATTCATAGCCAAGCAACCTACAATTTTCGACCCATCGAAAAATCATACCGAAGGCCATGTGCGGCTGCGGCTGCTGCAGAGGGCCCATCAGCAACCCACAGGTAGCCGCTCGCTCACACAGAACCGGTTAACCAATTTCCAATTATACACGAAAAATAAAACTCAGCCACTCCAACGCCCAAAAAAAAAAAACAACACAAAAAATTATACCCAAGCCTAACCAACAACAACTGTGTGTAGGGCACCCCTTTCCTGCACTGGGATCGGAAAGATGCCAGCACTCCTCACACCGACACAAAAACAAGTTGTGTTCCTCCCTCGCTTGGCGCAGACGCGACGCCGCAGGGGGCAACAAAAAAAAAAAAGAACAAAAATCCACCACCAACACCACCGTCGTCACCATTCAATCCTTGGCGGCAGCTTGCGTGTGGTGTCCTCTTTCTGTCTTCCTCACCCACTCACCCTACCCAACAACCTCATCACTCACACTTATTCCACTTTCTTTGCCTCGCCAGTTTCTTTGCTTCATCCACAAGTTGTGAGTGGGTGATGTGTGAGTGTGTGTGCCTGTGCCTGTGCCCTATTCCGCTTTGTCACATGGTTGTACTCCCTCTCTCACTCTCTGCTCAGTGTCTGTCTTTTTTTCTACATTCTCCCTCTTTAATTGCCGCCTGGCGACTGACCGTCGCCCGTCCCGCTGTTTCAAATGTTGTTTTGCTGTAGGTTCTTATTTTGGTCTACCTCCTCCTTCCACTTTATATTGCCTGCATTCTGATGAATTTTTTACACCCACCCATCGGCAACTGCTACTTTTGCATACACCCGCCTACCCCTCCCCCTTAATCTACTCGGTGTGCTTTTATGCCGCCCCCACAAGACAATCGTATGCTATTATGTGATTGTTTATGCCAGGGCTCTTCCTCCTCCAATGGCTGTTTTTTTTTTTTTTTTGCTAAAGTTGTCAATTGGGTGGAGAAGAAGTAGAAGGAGGGGGAGGGATCAACACGATCGAGGCGTAAAAGCAGACAAAAATATGTATATCTAAAGTTTCACAAATGTTATTATAAAAACTTTCCTCATTCCAAAAGGGGGGTTGGGGTCGGACTCTTCGTACTTTTGCGGAAATTTAAAATAGACTCTGCAAATTGAAAGATCACTAAAATGCACTTGGTGTATCATTTTTGCAAATTTTACATAAACTGAACCAGGATATGAGCACCAATAAGATGTTTCTGGGATTCAAGAAAGATCAGGACAAGCGGAATTTTAATCTGATATCAAGATTTCCGTGACTCCCGACATATCTAAACATATTTAGCACTCTAAACCGGGGTTCCCCGATCCAAATCTCTCAAATATCACTTAAAACACTGCAGGCCAAATGAAGAGCATAGAAAAATATACCTGTCTCTCTCTGACACTCAGTGATGCATGGCTTAGGCAAGCCTTTGGTGTTAATTGCCGAGTAACTTCGGCCACAGGTGGCTATGGCTGGCCGGCCCTGACTTAAAAGCCAGATTGAACTCTGTTTTCATTGACTATAACTTTTAAAAACGAATTGTCAACTTTCTGTTCATATTTGAGTAATGAATTCGCTTTGTAGTATCGAAAACTATTAAATCATTGGCTCAGAAAACTTATTAACCCATTAACGCTAGGTATCAATCGACGAGATTATTTCAGGATACACAGCTGATATTAATAGGTACACACACATCAACTCTGACTTTAAGGTAACAGAAAACAGTTTTATTCATTGTTTCAAACTTAAAGTTTATTCTCATTGGTTCTTAAACTATTTATTTTTAATAAAATAAACTTAATTGTAACATAGAATAATAATATAACATAAAAGAGATCATTTTGTGTTTCAGATACGTTTTCAGTGTGATCATAATAATAGGTACACTTCATGTGTTGGTAAAAAAAAATTTTAATTTCCATTTTGTGTTCTTTTTTTAGGTAAATTAGTATTTCCTAACTTAGTATCCAGTGTATCCACCTCTATTTTTGGCCACTACTGCTATTCTTTTTGGCATACTTTTAATAAGAGCCTGGCAGGTCTCTAACTGGTGTCTCATACCACAGTTTTTGGACACCTTCCCATAATTTTTGTTTATTTGAAAATGAATGCCTTGCCCATTTCTTTTTTAGGTCGGGGGATTGGCTTGGCCACTTCAGAACGTCAACTTTTTGGTCCTCGAAAAATTTAGATAACAGCCTTGATGTGTGTTTAGGATCATCATCTTGCTGAAATACCCAACGTAATGGCATATTTTCCTCAGCATACGGTACCATAACTGTTTCCAATATGGATTTGTACTCTTCAGCATTCATTTTGTTCGTAGTCTGATAAATTGGACCAACGCCGTACCAGGAGAAGCAACCCCATACCATTATATTGCCACCTTCATGTTTGACTGTTTTTTTTTTTGGAAACCGTGGATGGATTTCCTTTCCATTAGGGCGTCGAACATTCCTTTCACAGTCATTCCCAAACAAATGTATCTTTAGGTTTCTCCATTTTTTCTCCCCGGTGCATCCTACCCAGTCTTTGTGGTCCCTTGCAAAAGTTTGCCTCATGGTGATATTTTTTTTGCGCACAAGTGGGACTTTTCTGGCAATTCTTTCTGATAGGTTGGCATCTTGTAGTCGTCTTCGGATAGCTGGAGCACTAACTGAATTCTCAATTTCGGCTGCAATAGCCATCGATGACTTAAATGGGTCCTTTTAGCTCAAAGTTACTATGTAGTGGTCAAGGGTTTCTGTTGTTTTTTGTGGCCTTCCACGGGTTTCCTGTCTTGGTTTTCTTTCTAATCCATTTTTAACAAAATTATGAGACCTGTTCATTAATTTGGCGATGGCTCGTAAAGATTTGCCTTCTTTTCTCAGACTAAGAACCAATCGAACCATTTTTTCTGAAAAAAATAATTATTTAATTCTCTGTATTGACAGGAGCTATACTTAATTTACCTTTAGTTACCAAAAGATCACTGATTACAAAATTATTCACTTGATACTTGTGAGAAACGGAGACTGTACCTATTATTATGATCAGGCGAAATGTGTGGTGGACTCGCAATTTATAGAAAAGCTTTGATATACGGGGCAGCCCCTCTTTCAACTCTTTGTCACAGTGTGGCCAGACATTGACAACAACAAAAAACCAAAAATTAAAAAGTTGTCAACACTAAAAGTACGAAAAAAACCATCTATATTTAAAAAATTCCGGTGTGTACCGGTGTGTATTTCAAACCTACACAGGAAAAACCGAGAAAGCAAAGCTAACTTCATTTGCCGAAGTTTTAATACACATGAAAAAGTTCGCTTCAACGGTTAGCGATATCGACCAAACTTTGCAGATTAGCTTAAAAACATATAATATTAACAATGACCGAGTATAAGAGCGCTAATATGGAAAACAAAAAAGTTTTTCTCATTAAAACCCATTTTCCCGGCCGAACATTTCTATGGCAGCTACAAGAAGTAGTCATCCGATTCGGTCGGTTCCGACATAGTAGCGTGCAGTAAAAGGAAGGCTCTGTGGGCTTTCAGCTCGATAGCTTCAAAACTGAGGGACTAGTTCGCGTAGAAACAGACCGACGGATGGACAAAGCTCTATAGACTCAGCTCGTCATGCTGATCAAGAATATATTATATATGATTCCTTCTTTGCGTTGCAAATTCCTGGGCAAAATTTTAGTACACTTTTCAAGTGTATAAAGATACATTAAGATCCATTTGGAATGGACAGCTTTGTCATATACTTTTTTTGATACTACACTTGGCCCATGCTTAACACGGGGATTACGTTCCTAGAAAACCTCGTGTTAAGCGAAACATGGATTCAGTACAAAATAAGGGGTTACGTTCCTGAAATTCAAAATTGGCAACAAAAAAATTTTTTTATTGTTCAAATTTGATATGTTTTTATGAAAGTTTCATACATTTGTTCAAAATTAACCAAAAGGTACTATGTATATGCCTGAAATATATGTATAACATTTATATTTTCAAAATTAAAAGTTGGTATTAAATTAAAAAAGTTAATTCATATAATTAACAGGTTCGACTTTTTAAAATCTCAAAAATATTAAAAAGTAAGAAGATCGTATGTTTCTATTTATATTTATATATTTATAGTTTATTTCCTTCTTGGTTGCTCCTTATCAAAAAAATCAGTCATTTTCGATTGTTTGGTGGCTCTTAAAGCTTCTTTATAGCACTCCTTACAACGCAAAAGTATTTTTTCCAACTCTCTCTTTAACTTAAGTCGTCGTTCGATGACCGTATCTGAATTTAATAAGCACGATTCCAAGCTGCTAGCATATGCGAATCCTTCTTGGAGCTTTTCTGTCGTTAAACTAATCGGATCGGTTTCTTCAGAGCTGCTGTCATCTGATTTCGAATTGTTTGCTTCATTCACAGCAATCTCAAGCAATGATTCGTCATTAATTCCTTCATCTTCAAACAACTCTTGCACATCATCAAATGCCACGTCGTCGAAACGATCTTTTTGTGCCTTAAAGCCGGGAGCTAATTTTTCATTCTTTGATAAAAAAGTTCGTTTTGGCATTTTTTTCCATTAAAGTTCAGTTTCAACAGCATTGAAAACTTAATCAAGTAAGAATTCCTCTTCTTCAATGAACCCCTGAATTTCTTCTGGGTATGTGGTAGCAGCTCGCCTTTAAATTTGATGCTATGAATGGATTTTTAAATTTCTCGAACCATCCATTACTAGAAACGAAATCTATGCTGGAAAAGGGCTCTCCATTTTGCTTGAGCAGTTCATAAATCGTGAGTGCCTTTTCCTGAATGATCCGCTGGCTTAAAGAAATCTTTTTTTCGTAGCTATCGTCAATCCAAATGCTAAGTGCTCTTTCCATTTTTTCCAAAATAGGTGCTCTACTGGTAAATTTTGTAGATGTAGATGACACAATTAGTTTAATTTTTTTTGATAGTGCGAACTGTTGCCTCATTCAAGTTAAGGCTTCGTGCAATTTCCGTGGCAGTTTGCCCATTGTCTAAGCGGTTTAGAATTTGTATTT
>JBAMBO010001202.1:0-10974 GCA_037044535.1 Lordiphosa magnipectinata
AAGTACGCCTTGCGTAAGGTAACAGCAAACAGGGCGACGTCGACGTCGCTGCCACCTTGTTAAATACGCATTGGGCGCGCGCACTTGTGGTTTGAAAGTGCGCGCGTGTTTTGAATCTTTTATTTAACCTATTCTAAGGAAATTTTTAAAATATGACTTCAGGTGTATATGTTGATGATAAATAAAGGTTGCGAGCCCGTGGGGCGTCGCAAGCTTTTTGACCTTAGTTAAGAGCGGATTTGTCAGCACTCAAATATGAATTTTTTAAGATTTCTGACAAATACCTTTGCAGAACAATCCAACATATTGTTTGAATAATGCAGTTTTTGAAGTGCAGTACTAGATCTAATGCCTGCATCACCGACTTTATATATAAAGTAAACTTATATTAAGATTCTAAATCTATTTAAATGTTTATATTACCCCGTTGGCAATAATAACATACAAAAATTCGAATACTAAGCCACTGAATCGGATCAAAACCGAGTTTCAGTTAGCTTCAAAACTCCACATAATGAACCAAACCCGAATTTTATAATCTCTGTGATCCACTGAATCGAACAAGTCCTTATTTTCGAGCGATGTGCAACTCTCTTTTTAACTAAACAAAGACCTTGAGCTAGCCAGTTGTAACATTGACTAAAATCAAAAACAGGTCACTAAACCCCATATACAACTAAATAAAGAAATTTAAAAACAAACTGGAACTGACTCTTTTTTCATTCTTAAATTTTAATATTTGGTTTTGTTTATTTATTTTAAATAGTGATTTTATTTCAGTGAAGAAATTCAACTAATGGATGTGTAAAATTTTAATGTGTATAAATATTTTGCTGTTTTTTTAAGTCTTCCAAACCCTAAGCACCCATATCTGCGCCAAATGAAGAGATAGAAAACTTAAAGTAGGGTTTAAAAAAACACAAAGTTAGTAGAAAGAGGAAAAGGTTTTGGTACCAGAGGCTAAATTCGAAGCGTGTTTAGGTCAAAGGTTTTCAATTAAATTCGATTCTATGTTCATGATATATTCTTCAGATTTTTACCAAACTCTCCAAAATTGTGTGGAAACTGATATTATTCGCAAGTGGAAGGTTATAAAGACGCTACCATTGAGAAGAAAAAAGTTTTTCTCACTAAAACTACAATTTCGACCGATAGTTGCAATGGCAGCTATATTTTATAGTCATCCGATTTGGATCAAAATTGGCAGAATTGTGTGTTAGCATATAATATTGATCAATAGCAAGTTTGGGAGCGATAGTATTGAAAACAAAAAAGTTTTTCTTACTAAGACTTTTTTTCGGAATTAACTTTTGTATGGCAGCTATACTATATAGATGTCCGATTTTCACAAAACTTGGTGGAATTATGTAAAATCATAAAAAACTGCAAAATACGAAGTTTGCTGGTGTTTGCATTGAAAACAAAAAAGTTTTTGTTACTAAGACTTTTTTTCAGAATTAACTTTTGTATGGCAGCTATACTATATCGTTGTCCGATTTTCATCAGACTTGGTGGAATTATGTAAAAGCATAGAAAACTTGGAAATACGAGGATTAGGGACGTTTGCGTTGAAGACAAAACAGTTTTTCTCACTAAAACTACTTTTTCGACCGATGATTCCTATGGCAGCTATATGATATAGTCATCCGATCCGGCCGATTCCGACAAATGTGCAGCGTATTTGTACAAAAAGGCTTCGTGCAAAGTTTGTTTAAGATAGCTTTTAAACTGACGGAGGAGATAGCATAGAAACAGACGGACGGACAGACGGATATGGCTATATCAACTCAGCTCGTCATGCTGATCAAGAATATATCTACTTTATGTGGTCGGAGATGCCTCCTTCATCTGGACAATTTTAATATACTCTCTTCAAGGGTATAAAAACAGGGAATCAAACCGGAACCAGAACCAGAACTGAAAACTTAAAAGAACCGTTTTCTCTATCAGGGAAAGAAATGTCCCTAATGTTGATTAACAAAGCATTAACATTAATGTTAACATAGTAACATTATTAGTAACATATTGACCCAAAATATATGACAAAAGTTGTGTTCCTTAAGAACAAGCCGAAAAGTATGCAACGCTTTTACAAAGTCCACTAATTGTTATCCTATCTGTATGAAAATTTAAGAGATTATAGTTTTACCGAGATAATAGAGGTACCAGCTTTTCGGTAGAGTAACAATTCTATCCCATTTTTACAGTAAACGGTTTTTGGCTTAGTTCTGTTAACGGTTCAAGTTATAGTTATATAAAAAAAGCTAAATTATTTAAAAAAAAAAACTTTTAAGATCAAAGATTAACTTGAGCTGGTTTTTTTTTGATTTAGCTACCACTTCCGGTTGATGACTCACCCCCACAACAACAACAAAAAGTCACACACTCACACAGAGAGAGACTGTACCCAAGCCCACCCATGGCCACAAAAAGTCACTCCCACTCCCACTCCTAGTTCGTGTCAAATGCTTAAAGAGAATTGCGCATGCGTGGCCGTCCCACGCCCACGATCAGAGCAGAGGCAGAGGGGTGACGCCATATTGAAACGATTGCAACCCGCCCCAGCAGGAGGGGAGTCGCTGTGCAGTTCTACTGGTTAAATGAGACGTGACAAAGTGCAACTAATTCGACCCTTCTTTTTAGTTTTGTTTTTTGCACTCAACCGGCGCCCAAATGAAGCCCTATAGCCACTTTCTCCCACCAGGGCTTCCTCTCCTGCAACTGCAACAGGTTTCGCGGCAGAAGGAAAAAGGAAGCCATGAAGCCATGTGTTTTTGTACTGTTACCAAGTCGTTGGGTCGTTTGGTAATTGGCTGGGCTCATTACGCAGGTTGGGTTATATCACAACCAGCAGAGGGGACACACCAGGATGGATGGATGGATGGATGGACAGTGAAGGTGCAGTCCAGCACAACACCCAACATTGCACTAAAGTTTTTGGCCCACATGTTGAAAATAAAGGAAAACCGGTTTTGGACTGCTGCCTGCTGCTCCTCATCCACTTACACTTGGAGTGGCAATGAGAAGGTGAAGTAGGGTTCGTTGGTGCTGCTCCATTTCGGTAGGGGTAACCTGTTTACAGATGCCCTACCCAGGGCGAAGAGGCCTATATGACAATTGATGAGAGAGTAAACCTTTTGCTCTGCTGTGGTAGGGGATTCTGATCGACTGTTTAGCTTCCCAGCCTGTTGCTTCCTTTTTTTTTTGTGGAACGCCAGTTGGTTGATGAAAATGCAAGACAACGTGGAGCAGAGAATGTTGATGATGATGATGATGCTGCTGCTGAGGAGGATGCACTAGCGTT
This sequence comes from Lordiphosa magnipectinata, assembly GCA_037044535.1. Classification (NCBI taxonomy): domain Eukaryota; kingdom Metazoa; phylum Arthropoda; class Insecta; order Diptera; family Drosophilidae; genus Lordiphosa; species Lordiphosa magnipectinata. Next base: position 3,305 of record JBAMBO010001202.1, read on the forward strand.
CAACTTTCGATTTCATTGACCAGTTATTGAGGTGTTTCCCTGTCGTAAAGTGAGTCATTCGATTTGCATTGTAATTGTGGCAGAAATCAACAACAGAACCCACGCCATGCCACAGAAACCACCCAATTGACTTACCTGACTGCCCAACCTAATACATACATAAACCCCTATGTACATCTACCTGAGGCCATGTACCCAGCACGCCCTCCTTCTGGCCATATAACCCAAAACGAACCCAACACAAAAAGCCACGGCCCCGCTAATGAACGCAACAGTCTCGGTCTCCCCCGACGCCGCCACCGCCGCCGCCGACGCCAACAGCAACAACAACCCACATGCACGAAGATCATTACCAACCCAACAAAAACAACGACAACACCACTCAAACTGACCTGCTTCTGCGCAACTGCGCGCCGTCCAAAAAATTCTACTCCAAAACCACCCTACAAAGCAAACGAACCTCCGCTCCGCTTCCTCTCCCACTCTCGCTCTCTGACGCTCTCACTTGCGGCCCACACAACAACAACAGAATACGTGAATGAGCGGGTGGCTTGCCTTGCCAACCGACGACGTCGTTTGTTGCAATTTCTCTTTTATGCGATCATTCGCTTGGTAAGGTGGCACAGTGGGTCGCAGTGAATTTTATGTTAATTTAATTAATTTGTATGATAAAAGATGTTATAGTGATATAGAAAACTAAAAAAAAGGAAACTTAATTTTGAATTAATTTTAGGGAAGCCAAATCTTAGGCAAATAAAATAAGGATATTAAAAACTGGGAGATCCAGAATAAGGAAAAAGAAAAATGGGAGATCCTAAACTAGGAACCAAAAATTAGAAACCCCAAAATTAGAAAAAGTCAATTGACAAAAATTAAAAAAAAGAAAAACCATATTTTGTTTTTTAATGTTGGTTATTTTGACTTTTTGAAATTTAACTACTAAAGGGTGATCCATTAAAAAATTTTTTAAATTACAAATAAAACACAAAAAATGCAATTGGTTGGTGAAATCCTTATTATGGGCTGAAAGAACTATCTCTGACATTTACTTTTTAAGGACTGGTCTAATTTTGTATCACTCTTTCCAGCATTCGGACACCGGAACCGGTATTCGAGTACCAATATTTGTGGAACCGAAAAGAACATAAACATTGTTTCGGTTCTGAGTGCAACAACTAGACTGCAAAGCTGACACTTAGTTTTGGGGGACTTTTAAGCAATTCGGTTAAATCTTAAGCTGCCAAAAACAAGAGTCTGGCTTAGAAAATCTTTTGTATTGTAAAATGGAAAAACGTGAGACTAGTCTTTTTGAAAATATTGCATTCTATATTCTTAGATTCTCAGTATAATGACTTGATAATCTTTGAACAGAAAGTACTTGTGTTATCCACTTCTATTCAAGTTAAACTTAATGAGGAAGCTATGAGCAGCTCTGACAGGAATCCTTGACCTAAAATTGGAGGCTAGTTCGATTCATACATGTATTTTTATGAAAAGAAACAGGAGAATACAAATAGTTCAGTATTTTCCATAGCTTGCAAATAACTCTGAACCGTATTTTCAGTTCGCTCTGCACTGATCGGTCAGACGTTAACCCAATAAGTGGCCCATGTCAGTCAAGCGCTCATAAATTGTGTGCTTTTCGAAGACCAAAATGTAAGAATATTATGTTGAAAGGCAAAGGAAGGAAAACATTTACAAAATAAAGAAGGTGAACTTAAATAATGGTCAGAAAACTCGACAAACTTTCCACCATAGCGTAGAACGTTTCTTTTCCGTGGTGTGATAAGACGTAAGAAATCGGATGGACGGAAAATCAATGACCGATCTTTCGTTATATTTTACCGAAATAAAAAACCAGGTACCAATACGGAACCGAATACCGAAATAATATTAGAGCCAAAACAGAACCTTTTACCGAAACATAATTTTCGGTACGTACCAGAACCGGTTTGTATACAGGCGATTCGGTTCGGATTCTTTGGTGTTCGGTATTGAACCTTGATATAAACTTCGGTCAAGCCGAAGTTGGCTTTCCTGTAATATCTTAAAAGTATTTCATTTCGTTAAAGTTCCTTCCCACTGTACCAAGTCGCTGTTGTTGTTGTTGTTTGTGTCGCGCTGCTTTGTGCGTTTGTCTCGCTCGTGTGTCGGCGTCGGCGGCCCAGGCAGCAGCTGCTGCGTCATCGTTCGTCTCAGTCTGTTGGAATTTTTCGTGCTGTGCGGTTGATACTCGCTTCAATTTGTAGTTCTTGGACAAATATTTTGTAAACTTCAGTGCAACAACACGCGTGCTTATGCTACAAATAATTGGCAATTGTTATTAACTAAAGAATTAATTGTGCGTAAATGCATTCAAAGGCAAATTGCCCAGTGAAGTGTATTAAGTAAATTGCAAATCAAAAAAAAAAAGTGCCGGCTTTGGTGTGTTTACCGCAGAAATGGCCTAAGGAGGCTTCCCCCCCATAAACAACAGTTGGAAAGGTAGGCATTGCGAACATTTACAGCTGTAACCAATAGGATACTTTTAGGGTCCTGCTTGAACAGTGACACATGTTGCCTTCTCAGCCAACCCACACACGTACACACACTCACACACACACACTCACACACACACACACATTCATAGCCAAGCAACCTACAATTTTCGACCCATCGAAAAATCATACCGAAGGCCATGTGCGGCTGCGGCTGCTGCAGAGGGCCCATCAGCAACCCACAGGTAGCCGCTCGCTCACACAGAACCGGTTAACCAATTTCCAATTATACACGAAAAATAAAACTCAGCCACTCCAACGCCCAAAAAAAAACAACACAAAAAATTATACCCAAGCCTAACCAACAACAACTGTGTGTAGGGCACCCATTTCCTGCACTGGGATCGGAAAGATGCCAGCACTCCTCACACCGACACAAAAACAAGTTGTGTTCCTCCCTCGCTTGGCGCAGACGCGACGCCGCAAGGGGCAACAAAAAAAAAAAAAAGAACAAAAATCCACCACCAACACCACCGTCGTCACCATTCAATCCTTGGCGGCAGCTTGCGTGTGGTGTCCTCTTTCTGTCTTCCTCACCCACTCACCCTACCCAACAACCTCATCACTCACACTTATTCCACTTTCTTTGCCTCGCCAGTTTCTTTGCTTCATCCACAAGTTGTGAGTGGGTGATGTGTGAGTGTGTGTGTGGTGTGCCTGTGCCCTATTCCGCTTTGTCACATGGTTGTACTCCCTCTCTCACTCTCTGCTCAGTGTCTGTCTTTTTTTCTACATTCTCCCTCTTTAATTGCCGCCTGGCGACTGACCGTCGCCCGTCCCGCTGTTTCAAATGTTGTTTTGCTGTAGGTTCTTATTTTGGTCTACCTCCTCCTTCCACTTTATATTGCCTGCATTCTGATGAATTTTTTACACCCACCCATCGGCAACTGCTACTTTTGCATACACCCGCCTACCCCTCCCCCTTAATCTACTCGGTGTGCTTTTATGCCGCCCCCACAAGACAATCGTCTGCTATTATGTGATTGTTTATGCCAGGGCTCTTCCTCCTCCAATGGCTGTTTTTTTTTTTTTTTGCTAAAGTTGTCAATTGGGTGGAGAAGAAGTAGAAGGAGGGGGAGGGATCAACACGATCGAGGCGTAAAAGCAGACAAAAATATGTATATCTAAAGTTTCACAAATGTTATTATAAAAACTATCCTCATTCAAAAGGGGGGGGTTGGGTCGGACTCTTCGTACTTTTGCGGAAATTTAAAATAGACTCTGCAAATTGAAAGATCACTAAAATGCACTTGGTGTATTTTCCAAATTTTACATAAACTGAACCAGGATATGAGCACCAATAAGATGTTTCAGGGATTCAAAAAGTCCAAGACAAGCGGAATTTTTAATTTGATATCATGATTTCCGTGACTCCCGAAATATCTAAGCATATTTAGCACTCTAAACCGTGGTTCCCCGATCCAAATCTCTCAAATATCACTTAAAACACTGCAGGCCAAATGAAGAGCATAGAAAAATATACCTGTCTCTCTCTGACACTCAGTGATGCATGGCTTAGGCAAGCCTTTGGTGTTAATTGCCGAGTAACTTCGGCCACAGGTGGCTATGGCTGGCCGGCCCTGAATTAAAAGCCAGATTGAACTCTGTTTTCATTGACTATAACTTTTAAAAACGAATTGTCAACTTTCTGTTCATATTTGAGGAATGAATTCGCTTTGTAGTATAGAAAACTATTAAATTATTGGCTCAGAAAACTTATTAACCCATTAACGCTAGGTATCAATCGACGAGATTATTTCAGGATACACAGCTGATCATATTAATAGGTACACACACATCAACTCTGACTTTAAGGTAACAGAAAACAGTTTTATTCATTGTTTCAAACTTAAAGTTTATTCTTATTGGTTCTTAAACTATTTATTTTTAATAAAATAAACTTAATTGTAACATAGAATAATAATATAACATAAAAGAGATCATTTTGTGTTTCAGATACGTTTTCAGTGTGATCATAATAATAGGTACACTTCATGTGTTGGTAAAAAAAAATTTTTAATTTCCATTTTGTGTTCTTTTTTTTAGGTAAATTAGTATTTCCTAACTTAGTATCCAGTGTATCCACCTCTATTTTTGGCCACTACTGCTATTCTTTTTGGCATACTTTTAATAAGAGCCTGGCAGGTCTCTAATTGGTGTCTCATACCACAGTTTTTGGACACCTTCCCATAATTTTTGTTTATTTGAAAATGAATGCCTTGCCAATTTCTTTTTTAGGTCGGGGGATTGGCTTGGCCACTTCAGAACGTCAACTTTTTGGTCCTCGAAAAATTTAGATAACAGCCTTGATGTGTGTTTAGGATCATTATCTTGCTGAAATACCCAACGTAATGGCATATTTTCCTCAGCATACGGTACCATAACTGTTTCCAATATGGATTTGTACTCTTCAGCATTAATTTTGTTCGTAGTCGGATAAATTGGACCTACGTTGTACCAGGAGAAGCAACCCCATACCATTATATTGCCACCTCCATGTTTGACTCTTTTTTTTTTTTGGAAACCGTGGATGGATTTCCTTTCCATTAGGGCGTCGAACTTTCCTTTCACAGTCATTCCCAAACAAATGTATCTTTAGGTTTCTCCATTTTTTCTCCCCGGTGCATCCTACCCAGTCTTTGTGGTCCCTTGCAAAAGTTTGCCTCATGGTGATCTCTTTTTTGCGCACAAGTGGGACTTTTCTGGCAATTCTTTCTGATAGGTTGGCATCTTGTAGTCGTCTTCGGATAGCTGGAGCACTAACTGAATTCTCAATTTCGGCTGCAATAGCCTTCGATGACTTAAATGGGTCCTTTTAGCTCAAAGTTACTATGTAGTGGTCAAGGGTTTCTGTTGTTTTTTGTGGCCTTCCACGGGTTTCCTGTCTTGGTTTTCTTTCTAATGCATTTTTAACAAAATTATGAGACCTGTTCATTAATTTGGCGATGGCTCGTAAAGAGTTGCCTTCTTTTCTCAGACTAAGAACCAATCGAACCATTTTTTCTGAAAAAAATAATTATTTAATTCTCTGTATTGACAGGAGCTATACTTAATTTACCTTTAGTTACCAAAAGATCACTGATTACAAAATTATTCACTTGATACTTGTGAGAAACGGAGACTGTACCTATTATTATGATCAGGCGAAATGTGTGGTGGACTCGCAATTTATAGAAAAGCTTTGATATACGCGGCAGCCCCTCTTTCAACTCTTTGTCACAGTTTGGCCAGACATTGACAACAACAAAAAACCAAAAATTAAAAAGTTGTCAACACTAAAAGTACGAAAAAAACCATCTATATTTAAAAAATTCCGGTGTGTACCGGTGTGTATTTCAAACCTACACAGGAAAAACCGAGAAAGCAAAGCTAACTTCATTTGCCGAAGTTTTAATACACATGAAAAAGTTCGCTTCAACGGTTAGCGATATCGACCAAACTTTGCAGATTAGCTTAAAAACATATAATATTAACAATGACCGAGTATAAGAGCGCTAATATGGAAAACAAAAAAGTTTTTCTCATTACAACCCATTTTCCCGGCCGAACATTTCTATGGCAGCTACAAGAAGTAGTCATCTGATCCGGTCGGTTCCGACATATAAGCAGCGTGCAGTAAAAGAAGGGCTCTGTGCAAAATTTCAGCTCGATAGCTTCAAAACTGAGGGACTAGTTCGCGTAGAAACAGACCGACGGATGGACAAAGCTCAATAGACTCATCTGGTCATGCTGATCAAGAATATATATACTTTATGTGGTCGGAGATGATTCCTTCTATGCGTTGCAAACTACATTAAGATCCATTTGGAATGGACAGCTTTGTCATATACTTTTTTTGATACTACACTTGGCCCTTGCTTAACACGGGGATTACGTTCTTAGAAAACCTCGTGTTAAGCGAAACATGGATTCAGTACAAAATAAGGGGTTACGTTCCTGAAATTCAAAATTGGCAACAAAAAAATTTTTTTATTGTTCAAATTTGGTATGTTTTTATGAAAACTTCATACATTTGTTCAAAATTAACCAAAAGGTACTATGTATATGCCTGAAATATATGTATAACATTTATATTTTCAAAATTAAAAGTTGGTATTAAATTAAAAAAGTTAATTCATATAATTAACAGGTTCGACTTTTTAAAATCTCAAAAATATTAAAAAGTAAGAAGATCGTATGTTTCTATTTATATTTATATATTTACATTTGGTGGCATTTATAGTTTATTTCCTTCTTGGTTGCTCCTTATCAAAAAAATCAGTCATTTTCGATTGTTTGGTGGCTCTTAAAGCTTCTTTATAGCACTCCTTACAACGCAAAAGTATTTTTTCCAACTCTCTCTCTTTAACTTAAGTCGTCGTTCGATGACCGTATCTGAATTTAATAAGCACGATTCCAAGCTGCTAGCATATGCGAATCCTTCTTGGAGCTTTTCTGTCGTTAAACTAATCGGATCGGTTTCTTCAGAGCTGCTGTCATCTGATTTCGAATTGTTTGCTTCATTCACAGCAATCTCAAGCAATGATTTGTCATTAATTCCTTCATCTTCAAACAACTCTTGCACATCATCAAATGCCACGTCGTCGAAACGATCTTTTTGTTTCTTAAAGCTAAGGGAAGCTACTTTTTCATTCTTTGATAAAAAAGTTCGTTTTGGCATTTTTTTCCATTAAAGTTCAGTTTCAACAGCATTGAAAACTTAATCAAGTAAGAATTCCTCTTCTTCAATGAACCCCTGAATTTCTTCTGGGTATGTGGTAGCAGCTCGCCTTTAAATTTGATGCTATGAATGGATTTTTAAATTTCTCGAACCATCCATTACTAGAAACGAAATCTATGCTGGAAAAGGGCTCTCCATTTTGCTTGAGCAGTTCATAAATCGTGAGTGCCTTTTCCTGTATGATCCGCTGGCTTAAAGAAATCTTTTTTTCGTAGCTATCGTCAATCCAAAAGCTAAGTGCTCTTTCCATTTTCTCCAAAATAGGTGCTCTACTGGTAAATTTTTTAGATATAGATGACCCAATTAGTTTAATTTTTTTTGATAGTGCGAACTGTTGCCTCATTCAAGTTAAGGCTTCGTGCAATTTCCGTGGCAGTTTGCCCATTGTCTAAGCGGTTTAGAATTTGTATTTT